>CM065377.1:13607500-13807500 GCA_033060915.1 Euryodendron excelsum
GACATCAACCAATCTAGGATGAAAATTGATCTTGCTAAAAACCTAGTTGAGAGTCTCTTCAAGGCATGTAAAAACCTTTAGAATAATTTTCTTTGCGGTTCCGTTCTCATAGAAATCCACTAAAGCAATTGAGCCATCAATACTTTCAAAGTGTTGAAAGATTGGATCTAAGACATTGCTCCTAAGCCTTTTGAAGATGGGAGAAAACTTCTGTCAATGTATATTTGTTTATGGCGGCTCAGATTTGAAACTTTAGGGTAAGTGTTGGTATTTATAGAGCTTCAAAAAATTCATAGCGCGGAACCCTAATTGGCACATAAGTGGAGCTCACGGGACGTGAGGTGTCCTGCAAGGTCCATCTTGAATATCCACTATCACTGTTTCTTCCAGTGAGCTGCCCCATGAGGTGTCCTGCGAAGTCCTCTGTAAATTGCACCCTCATCGTTTCTTCCTGCGAGGTCCTACGAGGATGTCGCGCCCAGATTTTTTGCACTCGAGGAATACTCACACAAGTGGAAAAAATGCTGTACTCTCTCGTTAGAACTCACCCTCCTAGAAGAATGAGTGCGACTAGGTTTGAATTGAAAATAGGTTTGAATAAAGGGCTTTTGAAAAAGATTTGGAGTCGCCACCTAACTTGATTAGGTGAGTTAGGTCACCTAAAAACTAAGAATAATCCGAAGACTACACTTAGGGTTTTTGGAAAAAAGTTTTGAAAATATCTCCTCGAGAGAGGGTTTTCAAGAAAACAGGTTGTTTGGCAACCTTTGGAAAATATTTAGCCCTTTTTTAGAAAAATAACTCCTTTTGGTCTTTGAAATCAGTGATCCTAGGTTCGGAGGTTGGTTACGTGTAGGGAAGATGCACTAAGCTATCACCCTACCCCGCCCTTTCGGTACCTACATGTCAATTTACCATAGATTCACCTATGAGAGTCTTTAACTAACTAATGGTTCAACCCTATTCACTTTGAAAAACAATGTTTGAAAACTAATTTAGCATGATGCATGATATGCAAGTGCAAGATGAAAGAATTGGAAAATAGAAATTGATTTGATTTGAAAATAGATTTGAAAAGATGGAATTGAAATTGGAAACTTTGAAAACTTGGAAATAGGAATTTGAAAATAGAAATTTTGAAATTGAAATTTGAAAATTGATTGGAATTTGAAATTTGGAAAAATTTTGGAAACCACACCCATGAGGGTGGAATTGAAAGTTTGAAAAGTATTGTGACCGCACCTATGAAGGTTGCCTACGTATCCCTTTGGGGGAATCAGGTCAGTCGTAGTTCGGACCGAAGTCCGATTGAAAAGAGATTGATTTGAAGAGAGAGATTGAATTGAAAATTGGATTTGATTTGAGATTAGAAAAGGAGATTGGAAATTGAAATTTGAGAAGACTGGATTTGCTTTGGAAATATTGATTTTGGAAAGACTTGGTTTTAAGAAACCTAGACTTAGGAAAGATAGGAGACCTAGGAAAGATTGGACTCAGGAAAGGTTCGAATTAGGAAATGTACGATTTAGGAAGGTTCCGAATTAGGAAAGTTTCATTTTTGGAAAGTTTTGATTTAGGAAAGTTTTAGGTTTAAGAAAGTTTCGAATTTAGAAAGTTTTCGAATATAGGAAAGGTTTTCAAATTAGGAAAGTTTTGAATTAAGGAAGTTTTGAAAATTGGAAAGTTTTGAAAATTGAAAAGTTTTGAATTTAGAAATGTTTTGAATTAGGAAAAGTTTAGTTTAAGAAAGTTTCAAGTTAAGAAAGTTTTGAATTTCGAAAGTCTCGAAAACAAGGAAGTTTTGAAAATAAGAACGTTTCGTTTTGGGAAAGGTTTAAAAGGAAAGTTTTCAGTTTAGGAAATGTTTGAATTAAGAAAGGTTTGAATTAAGAAAAGTCTTAGATTTGGAAAGATGTTAAAGTTTTGGAAAGTTTAGAACTTCGGAAAGATTTAGGTTTAGAAAGATTTAACTTGAGAAAGTTTCAAATTTAGAAAGTTTTGAATTTCGAAAGATTTGAATATTTAGAAAGTTTAAAATTTAGAAAGTTTTAGAGTTTTAGAAAATCTTAAGATTAGGAAAGGTTTGAGTTTAGGAAAGATTTGAAAGCTTGGATTTGAAAAAGATTTTGGAAAGGGGTAGAATTAGGAAAGGGTTGAATTAGGAAAGATTGAAAAGTTGAGTTTTAAAGTTTAGGAAAGATTTTTATGTTCAAGTTTTGGAAACTTAAGGTTTAGGAAAACGGAAGTTTAGGAAGGATTTGAATTAAGAAATAGTTGGATTTTGAAATTTAAGGAAAGATTTAAAATTTAGGTTTAGGAAACTTATGGTTTAGGAAGGAATTGAATTAGGAAAGGTTTGGGATTAGGAGGGGATTGGATTTAGTTTCTAAAAGAAAAGATTTGATTTTGTTTCCAAAAACGAAGGACGGGATCTAGTTTCCTAAACGGGGAGATTTGATTCGGTTTCCTAAAGGGAAGATAGAATTTGACAAGGATTTGGAAAGGGGGATTCTAGAAACCCTAGATTTGAAAAATTGTAGTTTTGATATAGAAAAAAGGTTTTGGAAACGTGTATCGTTTGGATGTGAAAACAAGAGATTTTGAAAACCTAGGTTTGGGGCAAAGTTTGAAAACCATGTTTTTGGGAAGAAAATTTAAGGGTTTCCTAATTGTGGGTTCTAGGGCTTGACTTGGGCTATAAGGAAAAGGGATTTTTAGAAAGTGCGTTTTTGGACATGAAAGTTTTCTAGAAAGGAATCTTAGGAAGGAGTTTTTGGAAAGTGTGTTTGAAGAAGGAGTTTTTGGAAGGAAAATCCTATAAGGGAATTTGTAGAAGGAAGATTTTGGAAAGAGAGTTTTTTTGGAAAGATTTCTTTTGGAGAGAGTTTTTCTAGAAAGGTTTTTGGTTAAAGATTGTTGAAGAGAGTTTTTGGAAAGATCTTTGGGGAAGGTTTTTAGAAAGTGGATTTTGGGGAGAGGATTTTGGAAAGGAGTTGAAAAAGGGAGTTTTGAAAAATAGATTTTGGAAGGAATTTTTGAAAACAATTTTGGAGAGGAGAGTTTTAGGAAAGTATGTTGCAAAAGAGATTTTTAGACAGAGATTTTTAAAGAGAGTTTTTAGAAGGTGTAAAAACATCTCACTTTCCTAAAGCAATTCTAACCATAAGAAGGCTAGAACCACTTTAGGAAAGCGGTTTTGAAAACAACAAGATTTGGAAATATAGACCAAAAGGTCACTTTTAATGTAACACTTTCCTAAAGCAACCGTAGCCATGGAAAGGCTAGAATCACTCTAGGATTGTGATTTTGAAAATATGTTTTTGAAAAAGAGCTTTTGATGCAATTTTGAAAACAAGTTTGAAAAACGATTTGAAAAACAACTTTGAAAACGGTTTTTGGAAGATGCAAGACTATGATATGCACAATGCAATTTGGGGTCGTGAACATACAAGGCTAGGGCTTCACCACATAATCAAGGGGGCCGAACTCACGTGGTCTTTGGTTAGACTAGAAGAAAGCCCTCGACACGGTGACTCTCCAATAGTCCAATCCTACACATGGACTAGGAATCCCCTTATTTCAAGCATGCAAAGAAAGGGCGGGAAAGAGATGGGGGATTAAAATAGAGAAAACGCAAGTGGGTTGGAGAGAGAAGAGAGAGGGGGGAAGTGTAGAAAATTAAATAGGGAGCCTACCTTGTATCTTCTTTAATTTGCGCGCCTTGCTTGTCTTTGGTCTTTGGTCTTCGTCTTGATCTTCTTCTTCAGTCTTCAAGGGTTGTCTTCAAGCTTTGGATGGCAGCTCTTCAAGTCTTTGAAGGAGGGTTGAAGGTTAGTGTATGAGTGTATGGGAAAGTGTATAAGTGTATAGGAGGCTAGGGTTTGTGTAGGGTGGCTAGGGTTTGGAAAACCTAAGGAAACTAGGGTTTTGGAGATGCTCGAGCTCTATATATCGAAATATGTGATTTTTAGGTTAAGTTTGCAGACCCTTTTCACGTTGAACTAGACTCTGTATTTATAGAAGTTGGACAAGCTTGGCGCTTGTTGCAGTGGCGCTAGGGCAAAATTTACACTGGCGCCACTAGGAGTGGCGCTAGGCCATTTTTTGGCTTGGCGCCACTACTAGTGGCGCCAGTCAATGAGGAAAGATTTAAGGTCGGCAAGCAACGTATCTTTGACTAGATTTGGGCACCTGTACTAGTGACTACCATGTAAACTTTAGCCTGGCTTCACTAGGAGTGACTCCGGAAAGTCCGGGAATGATTTGAAGGAGCCAGGGATAACTCGGAAGGCCGAAAGGGAGCAGGAACACTTAAAATAGTGTCCTGGAGGTATTTGACTTGAAAAGTGAGGATAAGATGTGTTAGAAAGATTGACCGAGCCTTTAGGGGCAAAACGGTCAACCGGACAGGAAAACTGCCGGGACAGACTCAAACTGTCCCGGAAGAAGACTTGGGATCTGGAAACATTATTTAGAATATTCCTAGAGGTTGCCGGTTTGATACCCAGAGCCGGCGTGGTCGGAAAAGGAAACCGGCCCACCAGGGGCAAAATGGTAATTTTGTACCGAGTTTGCCGGAACTGACTCGGAATGGTCCGGAAGGTAAAGGGAGGTTGAGAATACTATAAAAAGTATTCTCGGGACATTACTGGTTTGATACCCAGAGGCGGTGTGGTCGAAGAAGGAGACCGGCCCTCTAGGGGCAAGACGGTCATTTTGTACCGGGTTGGTCGGAACTGACTCGGAATGACCCGAAAAGGTAAGGGGAGGTTGAGAACACTATAAAAATTATTCTCAGGAGGTTACCGGTTTGATACCCAGAGCCGGTGTGGTTCCCAGGGCGTTTGGATGCCTAGGGGCAAAATGGTCATCTTGACCGGAAAGTCTCGGAAAAGGTCCTAAGGGTAGTTTGGTCCTTTTCCACCGAAGTGGGCTAACAGCCACTGGTGTTGACCTAGATTTTGAGTGTTTATGCCACTCTAACGGTGTGAGTATTTTCGCTACTTGGACGGGGTTGAGTATTTTCGCTACTCGGACTGGGTTGATGATTTGGGAGTATTTCCGCTACTCGGACGGGGTTGAGTATTTCCGCTACTCTAACGGCTTTGTGAGTATTTCCGCTACTCTAACGGTTCTGTGAGTACTTCCGCTACTCTAACGGTTCTGTGAGTACTTCCGCTACTCTAACGGTTCTGTGAATATTTCCGCTACTCTAACGGTTTTGTGAGTAGTTTTGCTACTCGGACCGTCTCGAGGAATAAACTGTCTCGAGAAAGGGATTGGAAAGGGGTCTTACTGTCTCCGAAGAGACGTGCCTGGATTGGAACCGTCTCGAGGAATAAACTGTCTCGAGAGAGGGATTGGAAAGGGGTCTTACCGTCTCCGAAGAGACGTGCCTGGGTTTTGAGTGTTTCCGCCACTCTAATGGTTTTGTGAGTATTTCCGCTACTCTAACGGTTTTGTGAGTGTTTCCGCCACTCTAACGGTTTTGTGAGTAGTTTTGCTACTCGGACCGTCTTGAGGAATAAACTGTCTCGAGAGAGGGATTGGAAAGGGGTCTTACCGTCTCCGAAGAGACGTGCCTGGGTTTTGAGTGTTTCCGCTACTCTAACGGTTTTGTGAGTGTTTCCGCCACTCTAACGGTTTTGTGAGTGTTTCCGCCACTCTAACGGTTTTGTGAGTAGTTTTGCTACTCGGATCGTCTTTAGGAATAAACTGTCTCGAGAGAGGGATTGGAATTAAAATAAGAAAGGACAATGCCCCCTAAGGGCATTTTGGTCATTTTGCCTCTATTTGGGCCTGACAGGCCCACGAAACGATGGAAAGACGAAATTTGGACCTAGAGAATTGGTTTCGATTGGAATATGCCCAAAATGACTTGAAAACAAGTCTGGACGGAGTGTAGACTATTGAGCGGTCAAAAATGGGGTGCTTACAGAGGACTCTTGGAAGAATTTGCACACTGTTTCTTCCCACGAGGTGCTACGAGATCTCACGAAGTGTCTCATGAAGTCTCTTGGAAGGGTTTGTACACTGTTTCTTCCCAAGAGGTGCCGTGAGAATCCTACGAAGTATCCCACGAAGTTTCCTGGAAGAGTTTACACACTATTTCTTTCCATGAGGGATCCGACGAGGGTCGATATGACATCCAACACACACCAACACACACCAACACATCCCACGACTTGTCTCGAAGTCCATCAAGGCTTGTCGAAGTTTCGTAGCACACTTTGAAGTTTCATACAATCTCTTCTTAGCATGAGCTTGCATGAATTAGCAATGAAGATCATTCCAAATGCTTATGATAGTCATCCCAATACCCCAAATTACATTAAACAAGACTTGGCATGAAATTTAGCCAATTACATAACGTTACATAAGTAATTAATCCAAATACACAATAATTAAGTACACAATTTAAAATTGACAATCCTAATTTTTTTTTATAGTAATAAATTGTTCTAAAAAAATATAAAAAAAAACTTGTGAAAACTCTAGTAAGTTAATCGCAATAGAGTTTTGCATAGGCATCATCTTCACATTCTTTTTCAATACTCTGCATGGAAGAAAAAATTAAAACATGAATATTTTTATAGAAAACCATTAGATAATGTTATGACATAGTTTGAATGTAACAATAATAACATAAAATATCATACCTAATGGATGAGATGAAGGCGTTGCTTCTTAGTTGGAGTAGATTATGTGATGTCTGTATTTGGATGTTTTCCATTTGAATTGTTGATTTCAAACTCTAGTGCATCTTTGTTATTTGGTAAGAGGGTCTATAAAAAAATAAAAGTTATTATAAAAAGAGATTTAATATTTAAGCTTTTGGATTAGATGGAGATTATATTTACTGTCAAACTCGTAATTCAAATGGGAATATTTTTGCTGTAGTCAATTCAGAATTTAAGTTTCTGTAATAGAGAATGTATATCAATTTGTTCATGTTTAAATAAAATATATAGAAAAGCTTTTGCCACTGAAGTTTAGTTGACAAAGAGACTGTTTTTTTATGAAAAAGGGATTGCATTGGATTCCTCAATATAGATTGCCGATATAAATAACTTTAAAGCTTGATCGAGTTAAGTGGTTGAATTTTAATAATATTTTAAAATTTCTTAAGTAATTGAATCTTAGTGAGCTTTATTCTATGGATTAAAAACCAAATCTTATGTATATCTATATATAAGTTATATTTGCCCAAATTTTTACTCTTGCCTAGTTAGTGCCTGTGACGCTCTTTATTTTCTTATAATTTTAAAATGTCACCTCACAGAAGTAATAAAAATTGGCCCACCAAATCTAATAATAATCATATAAAGTTTTTTGTTTAAGTATAAAGTCTTATTTGTTCCACCAATTCCTATTGTAATCCAATATAGTTCCCTATTTAAACACAAAATTTTGTTCAATTAAGTCTCTACAAATTATCTCATGAAATATAATACATACATAATTTTATCCAATCAAGTCTGAATTGGTACTATAATCCGATAAAGTTTTCTATTTAAATACAAAGTCCTATCTAATTAAGTTTTTACAAATTATCTCATGAAATGTAATACGTAATATAATTTTAGGTTACAAAATTCTATCTAATTATAAATCTCTAGAAATTATAACATTTCAATATGATAGATAAAAATTCATAATATTTTCTCTTCATTTCATAAATTTTTTAAAATTAAATAAATAATATTAAACATGATGCCTAGAGAAAACGTTATATATATATACGTATATTATAAGAGACGATTACAAAAAGTACATAACTATATAGGTTTGGAACTAAATTATACTATTTTATAATTGTTAAATTTTTAAATAGCAAATTTTTTGTTAATATTTGCTAATATATGTTTGTTTCTTGACCAATTTTTTAATATATATATTACTTTCTTTTTACTTTTATATGCGTATAGTGCAGGTACGCCAGTTGTATAGTTTAATAAACTCAAACGTTCATATTGATTGTATCAACTATTGTTTTAATGTATTAGACAAGTTAATTATAGGGATTTATATGACAGAGACTTCAATTGTACACATTATTAATAATTGATGTATGAGTTTTTTGTGGGTAGATTAATATACTTCTTTTTATAATAGGATTTGTATAACAAATAGGTCAAATTTGTATAAATTAATACAATACCCAAATAGGGAACTCATACATATCTATACCTACAAAACAATTAATAAAGATCTTAATTATATATAATCTATTCAAAATAGAACTTATGCAACAAATAGAAAACTTAATGGGATTAGTAATAAGCATCTCTATTGCCCATGTGACATGACAATTAAAAGTAAAAGAGCATAGAGGCACCACCTAATTAATAACATAAAAAATCATACCTGACGTATGGGATGAAGGCGTTGCTTTTTTATTGGAGTAGATTGTGTGATATCTATATTTGGATATTTTTTATTTGAATTGTTGGCTTCAAACTCTGGTGCATCTTTGTCATTTGGTAAGAGAGTCTATAAAAAAATAAAAGTTATTATGCAAATAGATTTATTTATCATAGTAAGTTAAAGTTTAAAGTTAATGGAAGTATTAACGTTTGAAATAGATGGAGATTATATATAATATTTTCAAAAGAGGACTTGTGTAACAAATATTGAATTTAACGGAATTAGTAATAAGTATCTCCATTGTTCCTAACATGCCATTTTAAGAGTATAAGAGCATAGAGAATGTCACAAGAGAAAAAAATTAGACAAACACATTATATATATATATATATATATATATATAAGATGGCTAGAATCCGAGTCATTACCGTTAGTGTAAATGCACTATTTCTTATATGACCAGAGCTAGGTCCAAGAAATAACATAATACTGTTTCAAGATTCACTTGAAATTCAAGAGAAACAAAAATTATACTATGACAACTCTAGGGCCTAGGCGCATGCAATATGACCAAAATAGAGTAATTAAGGAGTGGATCCTTACAGATTCATTCCTGTACTGGCGGCAAGAGCACATTCGTCAGGAAAGTGACTGAAAGAAGAACAATGAGAGCACTTATTAGCCTTCCATTCATATTCCACTACTTGCTCAAATATTTTACCATCAGGAGCTTGTATGGCTATCCTGTCCGGAAGCTGTCGACCAATTTGTATCTCAATGCAAACCCGAGCGTAGTCAAGGCGGAGCCTCTCTGCTGTATCCTCGTCGGTACACACAGGAGTTCCAATCAAACTGGAAATCCTAGCCAGTGTATTCATAGACCAATATTGCAATCTAAGCCCCAGGAAGCGAACCCAAACTGGGACTGAATTTTTCCCTAGTTTCTCCAAAGATAGGATTGGTGACCAAGGTTTAAGCATAAGAGGGCAGTTATTGAAGAACCATTGTCCATGGTCCAGGACTTTTTGCCTATCTGTCTTGGTCATGAAGTCAAATAAATAGAAGTCATTTAGCATTGGGTAAACACGAGGAATACCATCGCTTTCCGCCCACATCTCTTCAACAAAGTTCTTCATGGCATCAAATGGAGCTCTTGCACCCAAAACATAACCCACCAAGGCATTGTCCCATCGCTCAATCTCTGGTTGGAGTTCTTCTGCGACACAAGCGGCAACTAGCTGACCTCCCACCTCAAGAGGCTCCACGTAGGAGAGTTCAGTAGTACTACGTTGCAGTCTATCATCAGAGACATTACTAGTCGAAGAATGTGTTTTTTGGTTATCAATAGATGTCCCAGCTTTAGGAATCCCCCTTGAATGCGGGTCGAGAATGAGGACTTCCATTTCTAGATCTTCTGGAGCAGGGCTAGCATCAGTCGGGAAATGACAATTAGTACTCGCAGTTGATGCTAGCAAACCTCTTTCTTCTGTTCCATTAAAACGGTGAATGTATTAGAATGCGGGTTGAGAATGAGGCCTTCTGTTTCTTCTGGAGCAAGGCTAGCATCAACCGGAGAATGACAGTTAGTACTCGCAGCTGATGCTAACAAAGCTCTTTCTTCTGTTCCATTAAAACTGGTGAATGTCTTGGGATGCGTGTCGAGAATGAGGCCTTCCATTTCTTCTAGAGCAGGGCTAGCTTCAGCTGGGGAATGGCCATAAGTACTGGCAGCTGATGCTGGTAGAGCTCTTTCTTCTTTTCCATTAAGACCGGTGACTGTCTTGGAATGCTTATCAAGGAGGCCTTCTATTTCTTTTGTCCCCTGACGAAGAATAAGATATGAGTAAATAGAATCTCTGTTTATATACATACGAAAGCACACACAAAGGAGCAAGCTCAATTCTTACAGTTGTGTCTCTCAAGGCAGTGTGGTGATCTTCACGATGACCTCGCACCTCAAGAGGCTCCCTGAATGAGAGCAGTTCAGTAGTACTACTACATTGCCGTCTATTAGTTCCAGAAACAATACTAGTCGAGGAGCGTGTGTTTTGGTTATCTACACTACTCCCAGCTTGAGGAATACCCCTGGACTGCAGAGCGTCCCGAAAACCACCCATGCCAAGTATTGCTCTATTAAGACTGGTGACTGTCTTGGGATGCGGGTCGAGAATGGAGCCTTCCATTTCTTCTGGAGGAGCAGGGCTAGCATCAGGAGTCGGGGAATGACCATTACCTCCTCGCTTGTCTGGTGAATATTGTCCGCTAATGATTTCTCTTGCCATTTCTTCAACCAATTGATGCATTACCAAGTTGTTATCTCCATCGATTGTTAACAGGCATCTATTAATGAGATTTTCAATCCCAGCCATCGTGTGGAAGTCGCAAGGCTCTAGGATTTCAACTGTCCAATCATTGCCCTCTCTAATGAAGGAAGCAATAGCGAGGAATAAAATTTTGTGGTAATGTTTTAAGGAGTCATAGCTTATTTTGAGTTTTTGAGTGATTTCCCAGTCCTGGATTCGTTTTAATCTCCGTAATAGACTTTGCCATTCGCCGTGGGGTGACTGAAATAGAGTACAACCCAAAACTTTGATGGCTAATGGCAGCCCTCCACAGCAGGACACTACCTTTCTTGAATAATATGCCCCAAAACGATCAATGGGTCGGTCTTCTTGAAAGGCATGCCGACTAAAGAGCTCTAAAGATTCTTCATCATCCAATTCTTCAACGGTGAATATTCTATAAGATCCACGAGCCACATTTAATAACCCCTCATTCTTACTTGTAATGATGATTTTAGTTCCGGGACAAAACCCTCTTCGCAATCCAAGTGTTTCATGCAATTGACCCTCTTCATCCACGTCGTCAAGAACAATAAGAACTCTTTTGCCACGTATGGCATTTGTAATCTTAGTAGTTCCTTCAGCAATACTGTTTATTTTTTCCTTCCTGTTGTTCATAATATCCCAAAGAAGCTGTCTTTGTAACTGAATCAAACCGTTTTTTTGTTTTGAAATTTTGCTTATGTTTGCAAGAAAGCTGCTGCCTTGAAATCTTTGCGAGTTTAAGTCATACACAAATTTGGCAATGGTTGTCTTTCCTATTCCACTTTTTCCACCAATTTGGGCTATACTAACTTCCTTTGATTCATCTTGTAACCACAAATTAATGTTTTTACACCTAGAATTCAATCCAATTGGGGGTTGGTCAAAGCGAAATGGCTTGGATCTTTTCCACTGGTCTGGACTGGGGAGGACAACACTAGAGTTCGTGCGACTTAGTTTGTCTTCAACCACATCAACAATTTTCTCGATAAACTCTGCCTCATGGCTGGAGAATGCGATCAAGAATGAAAATAAAGTACAGAAAGCATGTCATGAGTTGAAATGTATCACAAATTCTTGTTCAAGTAACTAACAAATGACCAAGTCACTTTGCCCAAAAAAAAAAAAAAAAAACAACAAAATGACTAAGTTATTATCATCATCATGAGTCTCAAATGAGAAAACTATTGGACTAGAATATGCTAAAAATATATAAATGAAGAAATAAACCTTAAATAATCAACAAATATTGTGATACCATGCTTTGAATTGCTGGTTGAATAGCAAAAAATTTTGATTTTTCACAATGTTAATAGTGCCTTTTTTTTTTTTTTTTTCTTTTCTCTTTCTTCCTTTTGTTTTCTGAACCTGCATTTCCGGTTTACATTTTTCATTTAAAATTAAATGGACTTTTAGTCTCTCTAACGGCCTTTGCAACATAACTTTGGAGTAATTACAAGGATACCTCCTAAATAATGACTTAAAATCACTTAACCCCTTCAACTAGAACTAGTTACAGTTTACCCCTTAAAGTTAGAATTTGAATCTATTTAACTCATATGTTAGTTATCTGTTAGCAAAATAGACCGACTATAGTCATGTGACTTGCATATAATAAATTAACTAGAATTTCATACTAAACAATGACCTATTTTCTTAGACAATGCATATATACAGGAAAACTCCCATGCAACCGCCCCCGGGGCCCGGGGGGGGGGGTGGGGGGGGGTTAAAGTTTGGAAATTACCCTCTATACCCTGTAAATTTTTGGACTTTGAGAATGCAATATAGTGCATTAAACCCCCAAAATTTTTAAATTTTCCTCTACCCTTGTAAAGTTTGGGATATATAGCATACAATATATGGCGTATTCATTCCCCAAAAATAAAAAAATAAAAAATTCTTAACCCTCCTCTTAGAAAACTCCTTAATTTATCATGTTCATGGCAAATGACCATTGTCCATCCATTTTACTAACGAATGACTAACATAAGGGTTAAATTGATATGAATTCACATTAGAGGGTTAAGGCGTTACATTTTAGTTGAAGGGAACTAAATGATATTGAATCATAACTTAAAAAGCGTCCATATAGTTACCACAAACAATTTAGTTTAGAAGGTCAAGTAATAACGGTTTTTAGTTGAAGGAGATTAAGTGATATTGAATTATAGTTTAGAGAGTGTATGTGTAATTATCCCTATGACTTTTTATATTGCAACTAGTAGCGTCACAAACTCTTTCCAAGGCATTTACTGAAACTAGAGTCTAGATTTGATTAAAAATTTCAAAGTGCCGGCACGTTATGTCGTCTTTATGAATTGTTTGTTTGCATGCACTAGTTACAAATTCGAGCCTTGTCATCATCTGCAATTATGTTATCAGTAAATGACCGTTCCTTCCGTTGTCAAGCCCATTAAATTAATATGTATCTAATATTATCACATTACATATTCAGTTCACTTATATCCTTCATAGTTCATTCACTGGTGGATAGTATAAACTGAAACTAGCTATCATGATAGTAGCCATCCAAACATGTGATATCACGTAGGCCATAATTTTATTTAATTTTTTTAGTAGAATTATTATGATTTGGAATGCATGATTGGCTAAGATATAATGATATTTGCCAATAGCCTCCAGAAAAATATCACCTCTACTCCCTTGCGGGTTGTTTTATTTCAAAGAAAAGTAAATCTGTCAACAAAAAAGAAAGAAAGAAAGAAAGAAAGAAAGAACTCTCTCCTGCAAAAAAATACATAATTGTCCATCCAAAATCCTCTTAAAAGAAATAGTATAACCTAGAAAATTATTATCCAAGGCTTAATTTCAAAAATAGATAATTTTGTATCTAACTATATAAAGGTGGGTGCAGATCTATGAATAGGAGATATTACTCTTTACTTCGCAAGCTCTTGTATATCTAGTGATTTATTTCGTGCTCTTCTCTTTTCCTCTTTTATGTATAACACTTGGTTAAATGTTTTTTTTTATATTTTATTTAAGTCTTTTATAAAACGTTGAGAGGAGTAGGGGGTGAGGGTGGGCGAACAACATAAGTCATGGTTCTTAATTAATTACTTCTAAAAACATATAACAAGATATATGTCGACTAACGTACTAAGATAAGGAAGAAATTACCCATCACATTGATTTGTCAAATCCGATCCTTTTAACTCTTTTAAGTTCTCCAACTGCTGCCTCCCATTCGTCCACTTCTTGAATCCCTTTCCTTTTTTTTTCCTCATCTTTTTGTGTCTCGAATTTCTCCTTATGCTTTTTACATGCTTCTCCACATTTTCCTTTGATTTTGGATATGTCCACGTTGCAAAAGACAGGTACAACCATATGTCCAGAGGTCTCCTTGTGCTTGAGAATCATTGCAAGCTCGTAAAGGCACCACTTTGAAGTAGGATAGTCCTCGGAGAAGACCACAACTGAAAGACTTGACCCTTGAATTGCTTCCTCAATTGCAGACTTAATATTATCTCCTACTTTTATCATCTGATCTCTGAAGGTGTGAAATTTTGCACGCTCCAATGCTGCAAAAAGGTGGTCAGTAAAAGTCTTGCGAGTTTCACCTCTGAAGCTCAAGAACACGTCATAGCGATTTTGAGAAGGGGAAGAGGAGGTTTCTTGAGCTATTGAAGTAGCCATTGAAGACCATCCCTCAAAAGAGATGGAGTAAATTTAAAGGAGCAAGAGATCAATTCAAGCAATGTCAAGATATAAACCATGATTGTTTATATATTTCTACCATACATGAATATTCTTATAAATGAAAGACTAAGAAAATAAGAGTCAACTGGAATCCAGTAAAAATAGAATTAAAACCAATCGTTGGCATGCTTTGTTTATTGGTTTTGATGTTCGGTTTTAATTTCTTGATTATGACTACTTAATTAAAAAAATTCGTAAATTTTTGAAAATTATGGACCTTATCTGGGGCAGGTATCCGCTGGCCGTTAGCATGCACCAAACTCAAACTTTGTTTTTACTTTGCTGTCATTTGCACACAGCCCATATGGTGTCAGGTAGTACAAAGTCATGCAATATGCTTATGGCTATCAGATTTTGTGGTGTGTTATTTATTTTATTAAAAATCTCTTCATCAATAAAAAATAAAAGTTATTGATGTAATAGAACATTATATATTACAATTTAATAGAATTGAGTGTTGAAGATTTGGTATTATCTAACTATTAGCCTTTTTTTTCTCCCACAAACACTTTTTCTTCTTGAGTTTTCCCTCCGCTTAATTATAACCGGCCATTTTATACAGTTTGAATGTTAGATATAGGTAAAATAGGTACTCTTAACTCTAATCTTGTATATTTATTGAAGGAAAGAAAAGAAACTGAAAAAGAGAAGGAAAAAAAAAAGAAAGTAAAGGAAAGAATATACAATTTTAAAATAGACGAAAATCCTTTTTTCAGAGGCATAAAGGGATTTCGCTCCTTTTTTCTTATCAAACAAAAAAAAAATTAATTCATAAAGTTAACAATTTTATGCCCCAATCCCTTAGTGCCATGTGACATACTATGGGATAATTTTCACTCTCCCTTCTCTCTCTCTCTCTCTCTCTAACCCGCCGCCCTTGCTCCACACCCTACCACTAGAAACACTCTCTAACCCTCCCCAATTCACCCACCACCCCTTGGCCCCTTTCCGCACCCCAGCGCAATGCCCCAGTGCCTTCGCCCACACCAACCACACCATTCAACTCTTCTTTCCCAACCCTGACACCCACCCCACCCCATTCCGTCTCCCCGGCAACTTTGATCGTGATTCATTGAACTGCTACTTGGAGAGAGAGGGAGAGAGAGAGAGGTAGCAAAGACGCTAGGGTTTCAAATGTTAGAGAAAATAAAAAAACGTGAAATGTGTAGAGAAAATAAAAAAAAAAAGGTTAAGCTAGTATAGAGAGAGAAATTTATCCATTTGTGAGTTGATAGTGACAGAGATGAGAGGAATGTTTCCACGTCTGGGTTGTTACACAGAGACGGATGAGATTTGGTGGTTAGACACAGCGAGGGGATGAAATCTGCCTGTGGAAGCTTTTGGAAAATTTTGAGTGCCATGTGGGAACATATAATTGGGTCATAACAATTATCAAATTTATTCATTATTTCTTTTTTTTTGCTTTTTTGTTTTGTACAAAGTTAAGCAAGATTCTCTTTATGCCCCTAAAAAGGGGCATGCGTTGGTCACGTGGTTGATTTTCGTCTATTTAAGAAATGATAAGTGACAAAAAGATGACATTATTACTTGACTTGAGAGTGCAAAGATTGATTATTACAGTTAAAAATATAAAAGTTAAAAGTGAATTGTAACAAAAGTTCAAGAATGTGAAATGTGTTTTACCCTATAAAAAAATTGGATACATATAAAATGAAACTACAAGGCGTGGTCCATCGAAACTCCAAAGTGGCCAACCAAAAAATTCCAACGGATAGAGATTTCCTATAACCTATCCTTCTGCCCTTATGTACTTGGTATTGCTATATATTTTTTGTTTGAGTATTTTTTGCAGTAAATTAAGCTCGTAAATGTTGTCACGAATTTAGAAGGAGCAAAAGTGGATCAATAACAGTTTTAAAATACCAACAAGTTGGTTTAATGGGTGACTTCATCGTCTCCTCGCTCAATACTTGAGTTTGAGTACTTGTAGTTTCTGTTGAGTCATTCATGTTCTATGGTTCACCAGCAGTATATAGGCCTATGCTCTGACTTGCCTCGTGGTTGGGTCTCACGTGAGATTTTTGTCTCCCCTCTCATGCTGCTGTGAAGTTTAGTACCCCAACAAGATTATTGCGTAGCCTAGTAAAAACCTTTTTAGTATTAAAAAATTAAAAAAATATAACAGTTTTAGAATGTGATAGTTGCCACGTATACAAGGAGCTGGAGGTGACCGTCACACCACATAAGCATATTCGTCGCACCATGTTATCATATGCTTACGTGGTATGACATTCTATTAAAATTGTGATACATGTGAAAGTTTTTATATGATAAAAATTTTAAAATTTGAAAATCCACTGCAACTAGGATAATGCCTATAATTTCTTAATTAGTTGAATCTTAGTGAATTATGCTATCGATAAAATCTAAATATATTTTATTAATTATAAAGTAGTTTAATAAAAGTCAAAAACTCCTATTCATGATATAAACTTTATTTGAAATTAAAATCAAAAGAGATCTAAGTATACAATAAAAAATTATTTGGTGGGTTTCTATATCAACTATTATTTTAAATGAAATTTAAATTTAACAAACAACTTAATGAGTTTCCTTTTAAAATACGGAATTTAATTGAATTAGTATAAATGAATACAATATCTGAATAAGAAACTCATACATATTTGTACGCATAACTCCAAATAGGAAACCCATATTTATATATATATATATATATATATACTTATAAAAAATGATCTTCATTGCATATATATTTTTTTAAAAATAGTACTTGTGTAATAAATAGGAAGAATAAGTAATAAACATATCCATTGCTCTTGTGACATGAGATTTTAAAAGTATAAGAGTATAGAGAGAGCTACCTAAACACTATTTAGCACAGAGACAAAATATAGCGACAAATATAACTTATATATATATATATATATATATATGATGAAATAGGAGTTATGTATTTACTTTTTAACCACATAGGTTCATCTAGGGATGTCAATTTGGTCAATTGGGCTTTTAGGGCTCTTGCCTTTTTTTAGGCTGGGCCAAAGTGAGAAATGTTAAGCCCAAGCCCAACCTATGGCCCTAAGGGTGGGCTTGGGATTAGGTTTAGACTTCAGGCTCAGGCTTAGACGGGCTTGTATGGTTTTAAATTAATTTTCTTAAATAATGACTTAAACTTTAAACTTATAATTATAAGATATTTATACAACTAAATTTATAATAAACTTATAACTATACAAATACATAAGTGGTACTATATTTATATAATTAAACTTATAATTATATCAAGTTTATATTGAACTTACACCTATATAAGGTTATAATTTATAATTATATCAAGTTTATATTAAACTTATAATTATATAAAATTTAACCATATAATTAAACTTAATATATTATGGTGGGTGGACTTGGGCTTGGGCTCAGGTGTGGGCTTGGACTCGGGCTAACAGGTCGAGCTACTTATAGGGTCGGGCCTGGTCATAGCCGAGTTTGGGCTTGTCTCGGCCTGGCCATGGGCCTTAAACTAAATTTACATTCCTAGGTTCATCTAATTTTAGCCTAAACCACAATGAGGTAATGTGTAATTACTTATTTTTTTTATTTTATAATAAGATCTTAAATTATTTTCTTTAAACTTGCAATGTATTTTATGTATTTAAGTAATTAACACGTGTGCTTCTCAAATGTCCAAAGTGTTTTTTATTCTAAAAAGTAAAAGAAAACGTTTGAATATGTGTCTTACATGAACATGACACCTCTCAAAAGTGTCCGTACTTCTTACCCTTATATTGACATCCCATGCCAGGTATACACATCACTCTCAAACTAGAATATCTTCATCAATGGCCAATTCCATTTACGACTTTATCATTCATCTAGATGGAGGAATTGTAGTTTTAGAGCTATAAAAACCCAGGATTGATCTCTGTTTGCATCTACACAAGGCTGCCAAAGTAATTTAAACTCTGTGAAAATGCAGGACTTCATAAAGTTTCTTTCAACACAAGCTTTTCCCATAACAGTAACGAGATAGAGTTGCAGAACCCAAATAAAGGAAAACATTCCGTATCACTCTTATTCGGGGATGGAACCATTTTATTAAGAGGGGGATATGGAAGACCAAGGTAAAAAAATGTGAATTTCGTAGATGGGCTAAGATAATAAAAAAGAAAAAAAAACTTGAATTTTAAAGGTCGAGGTAAAAGTTTTTGAATTTTGTCAAAGTAAATGTTAAAATTCTTGAATTTTTTAAAGGTCAAGATGAAATTTTTTGAATTTTGTTGAGGCTATGGTAAAAATTCTTCAATTTTGAAAGGCCAAAAGAAAAAATTTTAAAATTTTGGGGGGACAATATACCCTCTCTTTTTATAAATACTCAAAATTTGTAGGACATAAATAGAAAATTGGTCAAAGTAGGGGGAGCCATGACCCTCCATTGCCCAAACATTGTTCGGCCCTCCTATTATTTCACATATTACAAATGTAATGGGTCTTCTTGTTAAATGAATCCGTGGACATATTTGGGATCCGTTTAGCGAAGGACCCACTTTGTTTGAAGAGAGGTGAAGTAAAAGAGGCATGATAATTTACTTCAAGAGCACTTAATAATAATTACCGCCTTTGAGTTCTCATAGCAACTCCCTTATACGTTCAACTTGTTTGCGCTACCATTGCTTTGTGCACATGTGAAGATCAAGATCGACTGCTTTCCAGCCAAAGATCCAATGGTTTAATAGATTAATGGTCAGATCGGATTAGGCCGTTTGCATTCAAGAACCTGAATAAACTTGGGGAAGGGAAGAAGGAAAAAGAAATGGAAGGAAAATTAGGTTTTGCAAAAAGAATAAAAGAAAAGAAGAGAGAAATAGAGACAGTGATTGATGGGTACGGTTCCCGGAGACCCAAACAGGCAATTCTTTTCTTAGGCCCAAACAGGCCACTCCCAGAGACTCGAGTAGATCCCTCGCTGATCAAACATTCTCGCTTACCAGACCAACTGAACAGCCCGAGCGTGGCATTAAGCGCTTCACTAGCACGCCTTGAGATCCACGCCTACAAATTAGCCACCAACTCTTGACTTAGGGCACCATTACATTCATGATGCATGTGTCGTGCCCAAATTTTTTGCATTCGAGGAATACACATACAAGCGGAAAAAATACTGTATTCTCTCGTTAGAACTCACCCTCCTAGAAGAAAGAGTGCGACTAAGTTTGAATGAAAAATTGATTTGAATAAAGGACTTTCAAAAAACAATTAGAGTCGCCACCTAACTTGATTAAGGTGAGTTATGTCACCTAAAAACTAAGCATAATCTGAAAATTACACTTAGGATTTTTGAAAACAATTTTGAAAATACTTCCTCAAGAGAGGGTTTTTAAGAAAACAGGTTATTTAGCAACCTTTGCAAAAAATTTAAGCCCTTTTTAGAAAAATAACTCTATTTTGGTCTTTCGAAAACAATGATTCTAGGTTCGGAGGTTGGTTACATTTAAGGAAGACGCACTAAGCCATCACCCTACCTCGCCCTTGCGGTACCTACATGTCTATTTACCCTAGATTCACCTATGAGAGTCTTAAACTAACAAATGTCCAATCCTATTTACTTTAGAAAAATTTTTTTTTAAAAGAATGATGCATGATGTGCAAGTGTGAGAAAAAAAAGTTGAAAAATAGATTTGAAAAAGAAGAATCGAAGCTTGAAATTGGAAAGAAAGTTCAGAAATTAAAATTGAGGATTGAAAATAGATTTTTAGAATTGAAAGTTGGAAATGGAATATAGAATTGAAAATTGAAAAGCAGTTATGGAATTGAAGATTTAAAAAAGGTTGTGGAAATAGAAACTTGAAAAGGGTTGTAACCGCACCCAGAAGGGTTGCCTACGTATTCTTTTTGAGGAATTAGGTCAGTCGTAGTTCGAACAAGGGTCCGATTGAAAATAGAAGATATGATTGGAAGAAAGAGATTTCGATTGGAAGAAGGATTTGATTTGAACTTAGAATAGAATATTGGAATTTGGAATTTGAAATTGAAAGGATTAGACTTTGATTTGGAAAGATAGAACTTAGAAGAAGGATTTGAATTTGCTTTGGAAAGATTGAGATTTGGAAAACCTAGACTTAGGAAGATAGGATTTAGGAAGGACTTGAGATTAAGAAAGATTTGACTTGACTTGGAAATGTTTTGAGAAAGGATTTGATTCGAATATTGGACTTGAAAAATTTAGGAAAGATTGGATTTAGGAAAGATTCGAAATAGAAAAGTCTCGATTTAGGAATGTTTTCATTTTAGGAAAGAATTGATTTAGGAAAGTTTTCAAAATAGGAAAATTCCGTTGTAGGAAAGTTTCATTTTAGGAAATATTTCATTTTAAGAAAGGTTTTGATATAGGAAAGGTTTCGTTTTAAGAAGGTTTTGAAATTGGAGAGTTTTGAACTTGGAACGTTTTGAATGTAAGAAAAGTTTTGAGTTTAGAAAATTTTAGATTTGGAAAGATTTGAAGTTTAAGGAAGATTGGAAAAGTTAGATTTGGAAAGTTAAGATTTGGTAAGGTATGGAATTAAGAAAGGGTTGAATTCGGACAGATTTGGAAGCTTAAAATTTAAGGAAAGATTTAAATGTTTAAGTTTTAGAAACCTAATGTTTAGAAAAGTATGAGATTAGGAAGGAGTGGATTTAAGAAAGGTTTGGAGTTTGAAGGATTGAGATTCGTATTTCCTAAAACAAGGGATTGTATTTTGCTTCTAAAAAAAAGGTGTTTTGATTTTATTTTAAAAAACGGAGGATGAGATCTAGTTTCCTAAAGGAGAGATTTGATTTGGTTTCCTAAAGGGAAGATTGGATTTTGCATGGATTTGGAAAGGGAAGTTTTAGAAACCCTAGATTTGGAAAACTATAGTTTTGATGTAGAAAATAGGTTTTGAAAACTTATGATTTTGATGTAAAAAGGGAGATTTTGGAAACCTAAGTTTTAAGGCAAGATTGAAAATTATATTTTTTGGAAGGAAAATTAGGGTTTCCTAATCGTTGGCTCTAAGGTTTAACTTGGACACCGAAAAGGAATTTTTGAAAAATGAGTTTTTAGAAAGGGAGATTTCTGAAAGGAAATCTTAGAGAGGAGTTTTTAGAAAGTGAACTTGAGAGGAGTTTTAGAAAGAAGACTTTGGAAGACGCTTTTAGGAAAGAGTTTTTAGGAAAGAGATTTAGGGGGTGTTTTTAGAAAGTGAATTTTGAAGGGAGCTTTTTGAGAAAGTAAATTTCAAAGAGAGCATTTTGGAAAGGAGTTTTTAGGAAGTATATAAAATATCTCACTTTCTTAAAGCGATTCTAACCATAAGAAGGTTAGAACTACTTTAAGATAGTGGTTTTAAAAACAACGAAGATTTGAAAATATGGACCATATTAGTCACTTTAAATGTTACACTTTCCTAAAGCAATCTTAGCCATGGAAAGACTGGAATCACCGTAGAATTGTAATTTTGAAAACAAGTTTTGAAAAAGAAGATTTTAACACAAGTTTTGAAAATGAATTTTGGAAGAATGCAAGATCATGATATGCACAATGCAAGTTGGGGTCGTGAACATACAAAGTTAAATGCTTCACCACATAATCAAGGGGCCAAACCCACATGGTCTCCGGTTAAACTAAAAAAAAGCCCCCAACACGGTGACCTTCCAATAGCCTAATCCTACACATGGACCGAGAAATCCCTTGTTTCAAACATGCAAGAAAAGGGGGGGAAGAAGATGGGAAATTAAAATAGAAGAAAACCCAAGTGGGCTAAGAGAGAGAGGAGAGGGGAAAGATGCGTAAATTTAAATAGAAAGCCTACCTTAAGTCTTGTTTATTTTGCTTTACTTTGCGTGCTTTGCTTTTCTTACTTTGCTTTGGTCTTCGCTTCAGTCTTCATCTTGATTTTCGAGAGCTTCAGTTTGCAGCACTTCAAGTCTTCAATGGATGCTTTTGAGGCTAGTGTATGAGTGTATGTGAGTGTATATGAGTGTATAGGAGACTAGGGTTTGTGTATGGAGGCTAAGGTTTGGAAAACCTAGAGAAGTTAGGGTTTAGGGAGGCTACGAGCTTTATATATTGAAGAATAGGATTTTTAGACTGAGTTTGCGGACCTCTTTCACACTGGAACAGACTCTGTATTTATAGAGAGAAGAATGACCTGGTGCTTGTTGCAGTGGCGCCAGGCCAAAATTCCTTCTGGTGCCAGGCCAATATTTCGCTTGGCGCCACTACTAGTGGTGCCAACCACTTAGGAAAGTCTTAAGGTCGGCAAACAACATATCTTCAGAAGATTTGGGTGCCTATACTAGTGACTACCATGCAATTTTTAGCCTGGCTTCACTGGGAGTGACTCCGAAAGGTCCGGGACTGATTTGAACGGGCTGTGACTGACCCAGAAGGCTGGAAAGGGACAGGAACCCTTAGAACAGTGTCCTGGAGGTAGTATACTTGAAAAAAGATGACATGGTTTGTTAGAGGGGTCGACCGGGCCATTAGGGGCAAAACGGTCAACCGAGCCGGAAAGCTGTCAAGGCGAACTCGGAATGTCCCAGAAGAAGAATCGAGATTTGGAAACATTATTTAGAATGTTCCCAAAGGTTACCGGTTTAATACCCAGAGCCGGTGTAGTAGGAAAAGGCGATCGGCCCACCAAGGGCAAAACGGTCATTTTGCACTGGGTTTGCCGGAATTGACTCGGAATGATCCAAAAAGATAATGAAAGGTCGAGAATACTATAAGAGGCGTTCTCAAGAGGTTACCGGTTTGATACCCAGAGCTGGAATGGTTTTCGGGGCACTCAGATGCCTAGGGGCAAAATGGTCATCTTGACCGAAAAGTCTCGGAATTGACCCGAAACTTACTAGAAGGCACCTAATCATGCCAGATTATTTTTAAGACAATCTTGGAAGGGTGGACCTACCGTTCTGAGGACTTAGATACTTTTTCGAGAAACGTGCCGGAAATGGCCCTAGGGGCAGTTTAGTCATTTTTCATCGAAGTGGTCTAGCAAGCACCGGTGTTGACCTGGGTTTTGAGTGCTTCCGCCACTCTGACGGTGGTCCCGTAATACAGGGGTTTATTGGCAATTCTTTATATCGACCTGTTTGCGAGTACTTCTACTACTCTAATGGTTGCGATGTTTGCGAGTACTTCCGTTACTCTGACGGTTCGCGATCATTCCTGAGACTGCTTGATCTTGGGAAGCTGCTAAATGGACTTAGTGCCTAAGGAATCAATTTTCTCGAAAGGCGTGCCGAAATGGACATTTCTGTATTGGCCGGCTAGCAGGCGCTAAAGGTGGACTGTTCTACCATCTAGGGGACTTGGGGTCTCGTCTTAGTCGACGGGTTTGAAAGGACTTACCGTTCCGAAGAGTTCACTCGGAAATGTGCCAGACAGGATAGACTTACCACCTCGAGGAATCAACTTTCTCGAGGGAAGGTTTGGAATTGGAATTGGACTTAAAATTGGATTAGAATTGGATTTGAGAAAGGGGACTTATCGTTGAGTGTCGCACTTTCTTGATCACGCTCAAAGGGTCGGTAAGGGTGTGGTTCAACAGAATCAAGCCAGGAACGATCGGTAATTTCGCCCAGCTGAGCAAGGAAATTTAAAGAAAAGGAAAACATTGATATTCTCTGCAGTAACATACAGACGCAAGTGGGAAGCATGCTTAACTCTTACAGTTTTTTCGCTCAATCTTCGAGTTTCTGCAATAAAGTAATTCTACATTTCCCTGGTTTAGTTGGCGATTGTCCACGGATGATTTCTCCTGCCATTTCTTGAATCAACAGATGCATGCTCAACTTGTTACGTCCATCGATTGTTAACAGACATCGATTAATGATTTTGAATCCCAACCATTGTTTGGCAGTCACACTTGTCCTAGATTTCAACTGTCAAACCTTTGCCCTCCGTAAGGAAGAAACAATCATCCGGAGGTATAAATTTTTCCCGTGGTAGCATTGTAAAGAGTCGAAGCTTATTTTGAGCTTTTCAAGGATTTGACTATGAGGAATTGCTTTTAATTTCTCTGAGTGACTTTTCCGTACATATAAGCTTCTCCCATACAGAGAAGAACCCAAAACTTTGATGGCTAGTGGCAGCCCTCCGTAGTAGTATACCACCCATCTTGAATCTGCCGCGTAACCATCAATGGGATGGTCTTGTCCAAAGGCATGCCAACTAAAAAGCTCTAATAATTCTTCATCATCCAATTTTTTAACCTGGTGTACTTTATAAGCTTCACGACCCCTTAGTAACTCCTCGTGCCTAGTTGTAATGATGATTTTAATTACTTCCCTGAAAAAACCAAACTTGCATTTCAAGTATTGCATCTAATTTGTCCACTCTATCCACGTCATTGAAAACCACAAGGACTCTTTTCCAACATATGGCATCTTTAATCTTAGCAATCCCTTCATCAATATTGTATATTTTTTCCTGAAAGTGATCGTCATTGTAAATGAATTAAACCATTTGGTTGTTCTAACATTTCACTTACATTTGCAAGAAAGCTGCTACCTACAAATCATGTGTAGTTCAAATTGAACACAATTTTGGCAATGGTCGTCTTTGCTAAGCCACTCATCCCACAAATAGCGGCCATACCAACATTTTGTTGATCCATCCTGTAACCCCAAATTAATAGGTTTTGCTCGAGAATGTATTCCAATTAGGCAATGGTCAACACTCAATGGTGGGAGCATCGTGCATTGGACTGCATTGGGGCGGCAACGCTCAATTATGTGTGACTTCGTTTGTCTTCAACCGCTTTAAGAATTTTCTAGATAAACCTTGACTCATAGCTATAGAATGCTATCGAGAAGAAGGTAAAGCTCAATAAGCATGCCATGACTGGAAATAAATAACAAATTATTTTGCAAGTAACCATCAAAATGACTAAGTTATCATCGTCCTTTAAGCAATTGGATATGACTAGTCTCAACTGAAATTATTCAATTAAGAATATGCACAAAATAGATAAACAATACAAACCCTTATAAAATCAACTAATATTCTAACATTGTGTTTTGAATTGTCAGTTTGATGACAAGAGATTCTGTTTTTTCACAATTGTAATAACATTTACATTCTTCAACCGGAAGTTCCTTGTAGTTTTTTCCCCACTTTTGTTTTCTGAACCTGTTTTTTGGATTTACATATTTTACAATTAATTGTCGGTCTGGAGCAGAGTCTTTTGTCAACCTTTGACAAAAATCGGGATTTCCAGAGTGCATGGTAATATTTTTATTTTTTCTAATTCACATGTTCCCTTACAGATGATTCTATCTCATGATGCTATCCCCATGCTTTTATGTTTTCAGTGTTTATGAAGGCTCTTATTGTGTTAATACAATTAAGTTACTTGTAAAAGAGTTCTTGCTCCCATCATTGAACTTAGGAAATTGAATTCAGATTCTATTATTCCACTTTTTAGATCAACTCAAGTAGCAGATGTATTCTGTATGTCATAGTGAGGAAGAAAGACACGGGCATAATGAGCACCCGGTATGTGATATTGAGGAAGGAAGAGAGCTACTTTTTGTACGTGGGCTTGATGAGCAAGCTTACAAAGGAGATATTATGAACAAACACAGTACAGAATGCCTTAGCAAAGGATGGCTTAGCATTTTGTATGTTCATATGGAATGGTGAACAAGGATTTTATATTAGACATTGGGAGATTTTTTGTGTTGAATGTTTTGACATTAATTGAATAATATTACTTTCTTATTTTGAGAATGTGCACTTTAGCAAGTTTTTCTTGTAAATGTATGATGTGAGATTATCTTAGCAGGGTCCAATTAATATGAACTGAATGGAGATTTGTAAATATATATAATGAGAAAGGGCTTAGGTGGTACTATTAGTACGAGTAATGTTTGTCATAAAAGAGATACCGAACTTCGCAAATCACATTTTAGCCACGAAAAAATTCTTCACTATTACACTACAGAAACCGTCACTAAACAAATTATAGCACTGGACTCTTTGTGACGAGTTTCCGACTGATTTTATGATATTTAGTAACGAGTTAATCATATGTCTTATCTTTTGTGACGAGTTTACAGATCCATGCAATTCTTTAGCCACGATTTAGGGATATTGTCATTAATACATTGTACGAAACGAGCTATCAACAAATTTGTTTTCTTTATAAAAACCTTTCGCGACGAAAAGTGATACTTTTCACGATGATTTTGTTCTTTTCTTGGAATGTTCTCGTCACTAACAATCTCCTTAATCACTTGAAATGTTAAGAAAAGATTTATTAGCTCAAATCCAATGAATAATAAGCCTTGCATAATGACTAGCTTCCAAATGTGCGCATTGTATAATCACAAGATTCTGTTGGCGATGGAGTATAAACCTAGTGAGTACCGGATGTCGATTCTTTCGAAGATCGAGCCAAATATAGGCTATAAGCACTTGACAAACACAACTTACCTAAGATTGAATCCCAATTAAAGAGAATTGAACCTAAAGTTAGACCAAAAATCCTTTTGTGTTGAGATATGGTGATTACTACACTAATTCAAAGCAATTCAAAGCAATTAGAAACTAGATTTAATAGAAATTAAAGAATCTTGGACACAATTGCTTCAATCAATCAAGTTTCTACAAAGTCTCAATGGAGGTTTTGATAACTTGAATCAAGGCTCTCTCCTTAGACCAGCCAACACTCCTATAAAAGGGGCAATCATCATCTCCAAGGAGGTACGCGACACATTAACCCTGAATACTGTTATCCTACGCATATATCTCTCTAGCCTAATTTTGGCATCGGAGTGTCTTTGGTAGGCACCACACCGGTGTTCTAGACAAAAGGATTCATCACCCCAACAATTCGCACCAAGGGTCGGGAAAGACGTACAAATTCACTGCATCATCAGTTGGCACCGTCTGTGGGAACGACACTTTGATTATTTCATGGTCTTGACGGTGCTGCATCAATTAGGTTAGACAAAGAAATGGAGGAACAAAGCACCGCCAGAATCGCTGCCTTGGAGCAGCGGATTATCGAAATGATGGCCTCTATGAACCAGCTCCAGTCTCAGAATCAGGAGTTGAAGAGGAGGTTGCCATCGCCACCGGAGGCATCGGCGAGGGTGGATCCACCACCGCTAGAGGACCTATCGGTGCCTGCAAACCAGCCTGTAGCAAGGAACCAGGGAGGCGATGCCGGCAGGGGAGTAGAGGATCCAGCGCTTCCTGGAAAGACCCTCCCCCGAGAGGGGCCGGATTCCATGTCGACGAAGCTCAGAGCCACGTCGACCAGTTTAAAGTAGCGACAGTGGTGCTTCCAAAGCACACGGAAACTCACCTGATGTGGGACGAGCAGTTGAAGGAAATGCAGGTCAAACTGGCTGGAGTGATTGCGACGATAAAAGAGAATGGCCCCAGCACGGTAGAAGAGTTGGTAAACTAGACAGACATGCCCTTCACTCCAGCAGTAATGAGGATGCCCTTACCCCTGAAGTTCAAAATGCCCACGTTGGAGTCCTTCGATGGCACAAAGGATCCCCTGGACCACCTTGAGACATATAAGGCCCTGATGGACCTTCAGGCAGTTCCCGACGAGATTATGTGCAAGGCGTTTCCTACCACCCTTAAGGGCCCAGCCAGGATCTGGTTCCACAGGCTCTTTCCCGAGACGATCAATAAATTCGTGGACTTGAGGAGGTTGTTCGTCAGCCATTACATTGGGGGGCAAAGATAGAGAGGGCCCTCCACCTCCCTCTTCAATACTAAGTAGCGCGAGAAGGAGACCCTGCGTGAGTTTGTCATCCGTTTCAACCAAGAGACTCTCTATGTGGATGACTTAGATCAAAAGGTGGCGGTAGCAGCATTCATTGCAGGTGTCAGAACCCCCAAATTTCTGTTCTCCCTAGCCAAGGAGGCGCCCAAAACCATGGTTGCGCTAATGCTCCAAGCACAGAAATACATAAACACGGAGGATACCCTCAGAGCCAAGGAAGACCTGGAGAGCGCCACACCCAGCCTGGACAAGAAGAGGACGGTTGAGGAAAAAAAAGACGATAGGGCAGGGAAAGCCCCAAGGCTGGCAGAACAGAAGTCACGAGGGGACAGTGATAGGACTAAGCAGGCCAGGTGATCACTCCCTAAAAGGGTGATACTTAACCGCAAGTGCACGGCGGCGATGTAGTAATAATTTCTCGTAAGTACGAGGTCGATCCCACAAGGAAGATGGTTTACGTAAATAGGAAAACTTACCGTGGATAAAAAAATCTTATGAAAAACACTCCAATAAACAAAAATATGATTTTTGGTCGAGAAAAGATTTTTTATCTAATTTAAACTAAGAACTAAAGAAAAAGTTCTGGGGTCAATCGATGCAATCAATTGCATCTCTTGAAATTTTGAAGACGGTAATTTAATAACTCAAATTCTTCGACTACGTCGTGAGTCTCGGATTCGAAAGATTTAGCGACAAAAACAAGTGTTCTTCAAAACTTCAGCTTATAGAATACATCAGGTTGTTAGATTCAAGGACAAGTACTATTGATTCGCGTAGCGCATATACTGAACCCAACTCATGCATAAACGTTACAAGGCAGCGTATATACTGAGTGTGGTATTCACGTATAAGCGTTACCGAACATAATCAATGTAAGCACCCCATTTTTAACCGCTCGACAGTCTACACTTCGTCCAGACTTGTTTTCAAGTCATTGTGGGCATATTCCAATCAAAACCAATCCTCTAGGTCCAAATTCCGTCTTTCCATTGCTTCGCGAGCCTGTCAGGCCCAAATGGAGGCAAAATGACCAAAATGCCCTTAGGGGTATTGTCCTTTCCTTTCCGATTCCAATCCCACTCTCGAGACACTTTATTCCTCGAGACGGTTCCAATCCAGGCACGTCTCTTAGGAGACGATAAGTCCCCTTTCTAATCCCACTCTAGAGACAATTTATTCCTCGAGACGGTTCCAATCCAGGCACGTCTCTTAGGAGACGATAAGTCCCCTTTCCAATCCCACTCTCGAGACAGTTTATTCCTTGAGACGATTCCAATCCAGGCACGTCTCTTAGGAGACGATAAGTCCCCTTTCCAATCCCACTCTCGAGATAGTTTATTCCTCGAGACGGTTCCAATCCAGGTGCGTCTCGTCGGAGATGGTAAGACCCCTTTCCAATCCCACTCTCGAGACAGTTTATTCCTCGAGACGGTTCTAATCCAGGCACGCCTCTTCGGAGACGGTAAGACCCCTTTCCAATCCCTCTCTCGAGACAGTTTATTC
Source organism: Euryodendron excelsum (assembly GCA_033060915.1). NCBI lineage: Eukaryota > Viridiplantae > Streptophyta > Magnoliopsida > Ericales > Pentaphylacaceae > Euryodendron > Euryodendron excelsum. The sequence goes on from CM065377.1 coordinate 13,637,175, forward strand.
CTCGAGACGGTTCCAATCCAGGCACGTCTCTTCGGAGACGGTAAGACCCCTTTCCAATCCCTCTCTCGAGACAGTTTATTCCTCGAGATGGTTCCAATCCAGGCACGTCTCTTCGGAGACGGTAAGACCCCTTTCCAATCCCTCTCTCGAGACAGTTTATTCCTCGAGACGGTTCCAATCCAGGCACGTCTCTTCGAAGACGATAAGACCCCTTTCCAATCTCACTCTCGAGACAGTTTATTCCTCGAGACGGTCCGAGTAGTAAAACTACTCACAAAACCGTTAGAGTAGCGGAAATACTCACAAATAGGTCGACATAGGGAATTGGCAACAAACTCCTGTCACGACGATCGTTGTTGGAGTGGCGGAAACACTCAAAACCCAGGTCAACACTAGTGTCTGTTAACTCACTTTGGTGAAAATGACCAAACTACCCTTAGGACCTTTTTCGAGACTTTCCGGTCAAGATGACCACTTTGCCCCTAAGCATCCGAATGCCCTGAGAACCACACCGGCTTTGGGTATCAAACCGGTAATGTCCCGAGATTGCTTTTTATAGTATTCTCAACCCTCTTTTACCTTTCCGGATCTTTCCGAGTCAGTTCTGGCCAACCCGGTACAAAATGACCGTTTTGCCCCTGGTGGGCCGGTCACCTTCTTCGACCGCACCGGCTCTGGGTATCAAACCGGTAACCTCCTGAGACTACGTTTTATAGTGTTCTCAATCTTCCTTTACCTTTCCGGATCATTCCGAGTTAGTTCCGGTAAACCTGGTACAAAATGATCGTTTTGCCTTTGGTGGGCCGGTCTCCTTTTCTGACCACGCCGGCTCTGAGAATCAAACCGGCAACCTCTGAGAACATTCTGAATAATGTTTCCAGATCCCAAGTCTTCTTCTGGGACAGTCCGAGTCTGTCTCGGCAGTTTCTCGGTCCGATTGACCCTTTTGCCCCTAAGGGCTCGGTCAACCTTTCTGACACATCTTATCCTCACTTTTCAAGTCAAATACCTCCAGGACACTATTTTAAGTGTTCCTGCTCCTTTCCGGCCTTCCGGGTCACTCCCGGCTCCTTCAAATCATTCCCGGACTTTCCAGAGTCACTCCTAGTGAAGTCAGGCTAAAGATTGCATGATAGTCACTAGTACAGGCGCCCAAATCTAGTCAAAGATATGTTGCTTGCCAACCTTAATAGTTTCCTAATTGGCTGGTGCCACTAGTAGTGGTGCCAAGCCAATATTTGGCCTGGCGCCACTCCTAGTAGCGCCAGAAGGAAATTTGTCCTGGCGCCACTGCAACAAGCGCCAGTGTATTGCTCCCTCTATAAATACAGAGCCTTATTCAACGTTTAAAAGATCCACAAACTCGACCTAAAAATCCTATATTTCAATATACAGAGCTCGGGCACTCCCTAAACCCTAGCCTTCTTAGGTTCTCCAAACCCTAGCCATCATACACAAACCCTAGTCTCATATACACTCTTATACATCCCCATACACTCATACACTAGCCTTCAACCCTCCTTCAAAGACTTGAAGAGCTGCCATCTAAAGTTTGAAGACAACTCTTGAAGATTGAAGATGAAGATCAAGACAAAGACCGAAGACCGAAGACTGCACGGCGCGCAAAATAAACAAGACATACGGTAGGTTCCCTATTTAAATTTCCGCACTTCCCCCCTCTCTCTTCTCTCTCCTAACCCACTTGGGTTTTCTCTATTTTAATCCCCCATCTCTTTCCCCCCCCCCCCTTTCTTTGCATGCTTGAAATAAGGGGATTCCCGGTCCATGTGTAGGATTGGACTATTGGAGAGTCACCGTGTCGGGGGCTTTCTTCTAGTCTAACCAAAGATCACGTGGGTTCGGCCCCCTTGATTATGTGGTGAAGCTTTAGCCTTATATGTTCACGACCCCAAATTGCATTGTGCATATCATAGTCTTGCATCTTCCAAAATTCGTTTTCAAACTCGTTTTCAAAATCATTTTCAAACTTGTTTTCAAAATTGCATCAAAATCTCTTTTTCAAAAACTTGCTTTCAAAACCACAATTCTAAGGTGATTCTAGCCTTTCCATGGCTAGGGTTGCTTTAGGAAAGTGTTACATTAAAAGTGACTTTTTTTGTCTATATTTTCAAATCTTATTGTTTTCCAAAACTACTTTCTTAAAGTGGTTCTAGCCCTCTTATGGCTAGAATCGCTTTAGGAAAGTGAGACGTTTTCATACTTTCCAAAAAATTCTCTTTCCAAATCCTTCCTCCTAAAAATCTCTTTTTCAACATACTTTCCTAAAACTCTCATCTCCAAAATTGTTTTCAAAAACTCCCTTCCAAAATCTATTTTTCAAAACTCCCTTTTTTAACTCCTTTCCAAAATCCCCTCCCCAAAATCCACTTTCTAAAAACGCTCCCTAAAAATCTTTCTAAAAACTCTCTTTCCAAAATCTCCCTTCTAGAAATTCCCCTCTAGGATTTTCCTTCTAAAATCTACGTTTCTAAAAACACACTTTCCAAAACTCCTTCTCTTTAAAATCTTCTTCCAAAAACTCTCTTTTCAAATTCACTTTCCAAAAACTCCTCCCTAGGCTTCCCTTTTAGAAAACCTTCGTTTCCAAAAACGTACTTTCCAAAAAAATCTTTTTTCCTTAGAACCCACAATTAGGAAACCCTAATTTTCTTCCCAAAAACATGATTTTCTAAATTTTTTCCCAAACCTAGGTTTCCAAAACCTCTTGTTTTCACATCCAATTATACATGTTTCCAAAACCTCTTTTCTACGTTAAAATTCTACACCTTCAAATCTAGGGTTTCTAAAACCTCCCTTTCCAAATCCTTGCCAAATCCTATCTTCCCTTTAGGAAACCAAATCAAATCTCCCCATTTAAGAAACTAGATCCTATCCTCTGTTTTTGGAAACAAAATCAAACCTTCTTTTTTCGAAACAAAATCCAATCCCTTCCCAATCCAACTTTTCCTTAATTCAAATCCTTCCTAAACTTTCACTTTCCTAAACCTTAAGTTTCCAAAACTTGAACATAAAAATCTTTCCTAAGTTTTAAAACTCAACTTTCAAATCTTTCCTAATTCAACCCTTTCCTAATTCTACCCTCTTTTCAAATCTTAACTTTTCAAATCTAAGCTTTCAAACTTTTCCTAACCTCAAACCTTTCCTAATCTCAAGATTTTCTAAAACTCTAAGACTTTCTAAATCCTAAACTTTCTAAAATTCGAATCTTTCCAAATTCAAAGCTTCCTAAATTCAAAACTTTCTCAAGTTAAATCTTTCTAAACCTAAATCTCTCCAAAATTCTAAACTTTCCAAAACTTCAACATCTTTCCAAATCTAAGACTTTTCTAAACTCAAAACTTTCTTAATTCAAACGTTTCCTAAACTGAAAACTTTCCTTTTTCAAACCTTTCCTAAAACGAAACTTTCTTATTTTCAAAACTTCCTTGTTTTCAAAACTTTCCAAATTCAAAACTTCCCTTTTTCAAAACATTCCAAAATTCAAAACTTTCTTAATTTGAAACTTTCCAAAAATGAAACTTTCCAAATTCAAAACTTTCCTAAATCAGACCTTTCCTAATTCAAACATTTCCTAAATTCTAAATTTCCAAATCTTCCAAGATCTTTCCAAATCCAACATTCCAATCCAATCTTTCTTAATCTCAAGTTTTTCCTAGGTCTCCCATCTTTCTTAAGTCTAGGTTTCCTAAACCTCCATCTTTCCAAAATCAATCTTTCTAAAGCAAGTCCAATCTTCTCAATTTTAATTTCCAATCTCCTCTTCTAATCTTAAATCAAATCCAATTTTCAATTCAATCTCTTTCTTCCAATCAAATCAATCTCTTTTCAATCGGACTCCGGTCCGAACTACGACTGACCTGATTCCCCCAAAGGGATACGTAGGCAACCTTCATAGGTGCGGTCACAACACTTTTCAAACTTTCAATTCCACCCTCATGGGTGCGGTTTCCACATTTTCAAATTTCAAATTCCAATCTATTTTCAAAATTCTAATTTCAAAATTTCTATTTCCAAATTTTCAAACTTTTCAATTTCAATTCCATCTCTTCAAGTCTATTTTCAAATCAAATCAATTTCAAATTAATTTATTTTCAAATCTATTTTTCAATTCTCTTAACTTGCACTTGCATATCATGCATCATGTTAGTTTCTTTTCAAGCGTTGTTTTTCAAAGTGGATAGGATTGGCCAATAGTTAGTTAAAGACTCTCATAGGTGAATCTAAGGTAGATTGATATGTAGGTACCAAAAGGGCGGGGTAGGGTGATGGCTTAGTGCGTCTTCCCTACACGTAACCAACCTCCGAACCTAGAATCACTGTTTTCATAGACCAAAAAGGAGTTATTTTTCAAAAAGGGCTAAATGTTTTCCAAAGGTTGCCAAACAACCTGTTTTCCTAAAAACCCTCTCTTGAGGAGATATTTTCAAAATCGTTTTTTGAAAACTCTAAGTGTAGTTTTCGGATTATGCTTAGTTTTTAGGTGACCTAACTCACCTTAATCAAGTTAGGTGGCGACTTCAAATCTTTTTCAAAAGCCCTTTATTCAAACCAATTTTTTAATTCAAACCTAGTCGTACTCATTCTTCTAGAAGGGTGAGTTCTAACGAGAGAGTACAGTATTTTTTCCACTTGTGTGAGTATTTCTCGGGTGTGAAAAATCTGGGCGCGACAATCAAACATCCAGGTTTTTGAAGGTTTCTAGAACAAAGAAGAAGAAAAAAGAAGAAACAGAAGATTTAACTTTAAAACCAAGAACGTACCTCATTTGTTCATCCAAGATATTCAATTGATCTTCACAATTGATCCCAAGAAGGAATCTAGCTACTCATTATAATCATAAATATGCAAAGTTGTATGTAAATTTATTGAAAAGACTGAGTAATCTGATTACAGGGATTGAAAACTGAATGAAAACTATGAATGACTACTTTAATCTACTCCTAAAACCCTAAAAAAACGTCAACCCTAATATTAGCCTCCAAAATATAAAAACCCTAAATTTATTTTACTACCTACCCCTCTCTCCACAACTAAAAAGTGAGTTAATATATAAATCCCGTCGTTAGTCGTACGGACAGTTACTACCGAGTGCTTAGATTGGCTAGGTCCTTTCACAAAAGTTGTAGGTCTCGAAAAGTTATATGAAATCGACATATTATGGGCCTGAATAGCCTTTCTGGTTTGCGAGATATGGGCTTTCAAAGTCTGTGCAGGAACGGTCAACCGTTCGAATGCCACGGGGATCGTTCGAACGCTCTTTAAATGCACTTCGGACGGGAGAACCTACTCTCTGAATCTATCGAACGCACTTCGAACCTGATCTTGACGTGACACTGTTCGACGTACCATTTGAACTCTACTGTGCACCGTTCGAACGCCCTTCGAACGCCTGCTCCATTTTAGCGTGAATTTGTCCTTTTTAAGCCCGAATTTCTAAAAACATACGTAAACTAAGTTAATAATGAATTAGGACTAAAATAACATAATTAAACATATTACCAAACTAACAAATAGCTAATTAAGGCACGTAGATTACACTTTTAGAGTGCAATCACCAGGTACAACCAGCATTTTACCCCTCTGAATACCCTTCTGGATCAAGTGCTCTACAAGATCAAGGGGGATACAGCGCTGAGATGGCCTGGGAGGATGGGGGCCCCACCAGAGAAGTGGCCAACCAACAAGTGGTGCCGATTTCACCAAGACCATAGGCACGATACGAAGGACTGTTACGACCTTAAGCAGCAGATCAAGAATTTGATCAAGCAAAGGAGATTAGGTAGATACATAGCGGGGGTTAGACGTGATGAGATGCGAGATCAACCCCTAAGGCAGGCTGAACGAAGAAGCCCAGAGAAAGAAAGGTAGAATCAACAGCCTATGGGGGAAATAAGGGTCATCTCTGCAGGGTTTGCCGATGGAGGAAAATCCTCGTCCGCGAGGAAAAGGCATGCTAGGGAGGCCCAGAGCCAAAGAGAAGTCATGTCCATAGATCGGTCGGCCAAAAAGCCTAGGGAGGAGCATGACCCCATCACATTCACTGATGAAGAGGCAGAGTCCATATGCCAACCACATGGACCCCTTGGTCATATCAGCAATAGTATCCAACTTCTTGATCCGAAGGGTCCTTGTGGACAGTGGCAGCTCAGCAGACTTTCTTTTCCTAAAGGCCTTCGAGCAGTTGAAAGTCGGCAGGGAAAAGCTAGAGCTCGTTAATTCCCCCCTAGTCGACTTCACGGGCGATAGGGTTACACCCTTGGGCTCTATAGCCCTACCAGTAACGCTAGGGACTGCACCCCAGCAAGCCACTAAGATGGTGACTTTCTTGGTGGTGGATTGCCCTTTAGCGTACAACATCATCTTAAGCAGAACAGCCCTCAACGAGTTCAAGGCTATACCCTCCACATACCACCTGAAGGTCAAGTTCCCCACATCCCAAGGTGTCGAATAAGCCAGAAGGGACCAGTAGACTGCCAGATAATGCTATATGGCGTCCCTCCGAGGAGAGACCAAGGAGGCCATGCTGATTGAGGAGCTGGAAGTTCGAGACGATGAGGAGATCAGGAGGGGAGAACCTGTAGAGGAGCTCGAAGAGGTCGTGGTCAGAGGGCAAGACCAGACCAGGGTAGTAAGGATCAGGACGACAACCTCAGAAGAATTGAAGGAGGAATTGAGGTCTTTCCTCAGGCATAATACAGATGTTTTCACCTGGTCTCATGAGGATATGCCGGGCATCGATACCCGGGTTATTGCCCATCATCTGAACATAGAACTAACTGTAAAACTGGTCAGGTAGAAAAGGAGGTCTTTCGCTCCAGAGTGCAATGAAGCGGTGGCAAACGAAGTTGAGAAGTTGATAAGAGCTGGCTTCATAAAGGAGGCCCTGCACCCAACCTGGCTATCCAATGTGGTGATGGTCAGGAAAGTGAATGAAAAATGGAGGATGTGCGTGAATTTCACAAACCTGAACAGAGCATGCCCTAAGGATAGCTTCCCCTTACCCATAATAGATTAACTGGTGGATTCAACGGCAAACTATGAGATGTTAACCTTTATGGATGCTTTCTCAGGTTACAACCAGATAAAAATGGCAGAGCATGACCAAGAGCATACAAGATTTGTGACAGACCGAGGTTTGTACTGTTATAAAGTAATGCTTTCTGGCCTCAAGAACGCTAGGGTAACCTACCAAAGGCTCTCAATTGTATGTTCAGCAATCAGATTAGAAGAAACATGGAGGTCTACGTGGATGACATGCTAGTAAAAAGCAAGAAAGCCACCGACCACCTAGCAGATTTGGAAGAGACATTCAAGAACCTATGAACCTATAAGATGAAATTGAACCCTGCCAAATGCGCCTTTGGAGTGGCATCTGGAAAATTCCTGGGGTTCATAGTCTACAACCGGGGGATAGAAGCTAACCCCGAGAAAGTAAGGGCAGTACTAGACATGCAGTCCCCAACATCCACCAAAGAAGTTCAAAGGCTGGCTGGTAGAGTAGCAGTACTGAACAAATTCATCTCCAGATCCACAAATAAGTGCCTTCTTTTCTTTAAAGTTCTGCATAAGGCTTTTGAGTGGAACCCTGAATGCGAACAGGCTTTCCAACAACTCAAAGGATATCTAAGTTCAGTGCCATTGCTGAGCAAGATCGTGGAAGGTGAAGAGCTCTATCTTTACCTCGCTGTGTCAAATACAACAGTGAGCTCAGTCTTGGTCAGGCAAGAGGAAGGGATCCAAAAGCTTGTCTATTACACAAGTAAGGCCCTCAGGGGTACAAAGGAACGATACCCCACAATAGAACTGCTAGCGCTCGCCCTCGTGACCTCAGCAAGGAGATTGAGGCCATATTTCCAGACCCACACCATAGTTGTCTTGACAGACCAACCGTTGAAGAAGGTCCTCCACAAGCCAAAGACCTCCGGAAGACTTGTCAAGTGGTCTATAGAGCTCAGCCAATTAGATATCCAATATAGACCAAGACTGTCGATTAAGGGGCAGGCTATAGCAGACTTCATCGCTGAATTCACCCATCCAACAACTTACCCCGGTGACAACTGCCTGCTACCCTAGTGGGTGCTCAATGTAGATAGCTCTTCCACGGACAGAGCAAGCGGCGCCGGGGTCGTCCTTATCACACTGGAAGGGCACAAACTCGAGTATGCCATCAAGTTCAAATTCCCCGCCTCCAACAATGAGGCTGAATACGAAGCCTTGATCGTTGGACTCCAAATGGCTTGGTGAATGGGGGCAGAGCACGTCCTGGTACGGAGCGACTCTCAACTTGTGGTGGAATAGTTCAAAGGAGAGTACGAGGCCAGAGGAGAAAAGATGCAAGAGTATTGTGAGATGGCTCAAGGCCTGGCAAGAAAATTTCCCAAAATACTACTAAAAAGAGTACCAAGATTGCAGAACGAGGAGGCAGAACGAGGAGGTAGATCCACTGGTCAGAATTGCCTCATCTCAGGAGAACGACCCTGGAGTACCCATGCAAGTACTGGATTCGCCAAGCATTCGGAACCCAGAAATACTACAGGCACAACAAGAAGTGGAATGGGCAACACCAATCAGAAACTACTTGGAGCAAGGATCCTTACTAACAGACAAAGTTGAGGCAAGGAGGATTCAGTATAGGGCCAGCAGGTACGCCCTAATAAACAACATTCTGTATAAAAGGGGACACACCATGCCCCGGCTAAGGTGTACCAAAAAAATAGACGCTGATTACATCATGAGAGAGGTGCATGAAGGTGTCTGCAGCAACCACTCAGGAGGGAGAGCTTTGGCCAAGAAGATTCTCAGAGCAGCCTATTATTGGCCCACAATGGAGAAGGATGCCCAGAAGTTTGTAAGAAAATGTAACAAGTGCCAAAGATTTTCTAACATCCCAAGACAATCGGCCCATGAACTAATGCCAATCCAGAACGCCTGTCCTTTCGCCCAATGGGGAATAGACATAGTGAGGGCTCTGCCCTTGGGGAAAGGCCAGACCAAGTTCGCGGTGGTAGCTGTTGACTACTTCACAAAGTGAGCCGAAGCTGAGGCAGTCGCCACCATCACTGAGTAGAAAATGAAGAATTTCCTATGGAAAAACATCATATGTAGGTTCGGTATCCCAAAGGTAGTCCTCACAGACAACGGAAAACAGTTCAAGGGCGATCAGTTCAGCCAGATGTGCTCAGACCACCAGATCAGCCATCACTTCTCTTCGCCGGAGCACCCCCAAGCCAATAGCTAGGTTGAAGTCACCAACCGGACACTATTCAAAAGCATCAAGGCAAAGCTGGAGCAGGCGAAGGGCTTATGGGCGGAGGAGCTTCCCAATATCCAGTGGGCCTACAGAACAACAGAAAGGATCACAACAGGGCACACCCCTTTCTTCCTAACTTTCGGGTCTAAAGTGGTCATCTCGGTGGAGATAGGCCTGCATAGTCCCAGGGTCGAACACTTCGAGGTCGAGGCCAACAACGAAGCCCTGGAGGTGAGCTTGGACCTACTCGAAGAGAAAAGGATGCAAGCAACCGTGGAAGTAGCTGCCTATCAACAAAGGATGAGCAGGTATCACAATGCCAGAGTGAAACCCAGGGCGTTCAAAGCAGGAGATCTGGTTCTCAAGAGGGTCAATCAGTCTACCAAAAAGCCTAGTGATGGCAAACTCAGGCCAAATTGGGAAGGGCCATACACAGTCAAGGGGTTTTCCAGGAAAGGGACCTACTGGCTAACCGGAGTTGACGACAAAGAGCTCCCCAACCCTTGGCATGCTGAACACCTGAGAAAGTACTATGTTTGATGTAACCAGCATTCTTTAATGAAATCTTCGCTCTTTGAGTCCCTCAAAACGATCGTCTACTCGCATGACCCCCAAGACTGACCAGACAAGCCAAAAGGCCACAAGGCTACCAAGCCAAACTGGTCAGTCTCAAAAGCTGACTAGACAAGCCGAAAGGCCACAAGGCTACTAAGCCCAACTGGTTAGCCCAAAGGCTGACCAGACAAGCCGAAAGGCCACAAGGCTACTAAGCCCAACTGGTCAGTCCCAAAGGCTGACTAGACAAGCCGAAAGGCCACAAAGCTACTAAGCCCACTTGGTCAGTCCCAAAGGCTGACCACACAAGCCAAAAGGTCACAAGGCTACCAAGCCCAACTGGTCAGTCCCAAAGGCTAACCAGACAAGCCAAAAGGCCACAAGGCTACTAAGCCCAACTGGTTAGTTCCCAAGGCTGACCAGACAAGCCGGAAGGCCACAAGGCTACTAAGCCCAACTGGCCAGTCCAACCAAGCCAAAAGACCGCAACACTACCTTGTCTAACTGAGCAGTCCCCAAGACTTTACATTTCAAGATTCTCAAACATACTCAGCACAATGGTCAGGTCATCCTGCTGCTCAGAGTGACTATAATCCCTTGGAGACGATCAAAAAATTCACAAAGACTACTGGTCACAAAACTTTTAGATGCAAGAACACAAAGAATTAGCGAAGCAAAGTCTTATTAATCCAGAGCGGTTACAAAAAAAAACTACAAGTATTGTGGGTCTTCTGATGGAATCAAGATTGAGCCTCATCCCTCTCTTCTGTTGCAGGGGTCTGGTCTTTAACGCCAGGAACATTAGAGGTAGTGTTATCAGATGGCTTCAAGGTAGAAAGGTCGAGGTCTAGGAAAAGCTTCTTGGTTACGACCTTAGCATCAACGAAACCTTCCATGTAAGCCTCGTTGAGTTTATCTTAGAAGGCCGCCCTAGCTTTAAACTCTTCCACAGCACTGTCTCGAGCATTTTTTAGCTACCCCTCCAACTCAGCTACTCTCAAAGCAAGGGAGTCCTTGACTGCCCCAAAGGCCTGAGCATCAAAAGTCAGAGTTTTCACCTTTTTCCTGAGCTCAGACACTTCATCTAGCACGCCAGTTTTCTCTACCTCAACAACTGCCTGGGATTCCTCAGCGTCCATGACCTTCTTCTCCAGACCGCTGATAGATTCAGTCAAGGTCTCAATAACTTGGCCATTCTTGGAACACTCAGTTGTCCTTGCCTTCAGGCGGGTAGACAGGCAGAGCGCTTTCACATGGAACTGCAAAAGAAAGTCAAGGTTAGTGCCAATAAACAGGAGTAGTTAGATGAAAAGTAAAAGATGGCTAGAGTCCTCACCTTGACAGCATCATGGTTCATACTCCTTGTCAGTTGGGTGTTGTTCCAGTCGACAAGGGGCCCCATGTCCTCCATACTGATGAACTGCTTCATCCTCTCCCAAGCAGCTTGGACATCTTCCACAATGAGGGGCTCGCTTTGCTGAGTTTGGGTTGGAGGGTCAATAGATGCTGCGGCAGCAGGCGGAGGCATTCCGATGCCAGCACTGGATGGCTGACCACATCCCTTGGCAGCAGTTGAAGCCTTAGCTACCGCGGGAGTGCCGACCATCGCGGGACCCTTGTCAGGGGATTGCTCAATGGTCCTGCCTCCAGAGCTGGGCCGGTGGCGCTTGCTAGGCCTCTCTCCAGCGGCCCTTGCCTTCTCCATTTCTTCAAACTTCTTCTTTGCAGAAGACCCCATGCTCCTCTTATCGAAGCCCATATTCGATTCCTATCCTACAAAACACACAACAAGAATCAGTGCACTTGCATCAGAAAGCAGCTGCAACAGACATACCAGACTCACTCCTCTCAGTGCGAAGGGCTTCAATGGAAGGGTCTGGACCTAAGAGATAGGCTGCCAAACTCTCACCAGCTATAAGGGGCGCCCAGTTCTTGACCAGGTGCTCCCTCACCCTCGTTAAACGACCTTCCCTCGACTTGTCCTCCAGCACAGGAAGGCTTGCTGAGCAAAAGAAAAATGGATGATGGTCAGACCACTACCTTGAGAAGGGATCAAGCATAAAAGCATAAAAGCCACTTACCCTTCCTACCTGGTCTGCCCATTGTCTGAGAATGCGAGGGGTCTGGTCGGTCACATCCTCCCAGTGGGCGATCTCCATACCCTCGCCATACACAAAGAAAAACTTTTCCTTCCAGCGTTTGTGGGAGACCGGGAGATTGGTTATTAGAGCTTGCTGACCGTCCCGAGCTGAGAAATAATACCACTTCGAGCTCTCGCTCTCCGTTATCTTATAACAAAAAAAGAAGTCTTCAGGGGTCAGGATTTCCTCCTTGTCTGTAACAGCTTGCCACAAGGCTGCACAGCCTACCAGTATGCGCCATGAGTTGGGTATTAGCTGCCCAAGGGCTAGTCTAGCCCGGCTCAAGACTAGCCTAATAGGAGGAGCAATGGGAAATCTCAGTCCCCTAGACAACGCACTCTCATACACCGCGATCTCACCAGGGAGAGGGAAGCACGCTCTGTCCTCGCTCCCAGGCACTTTATAACTTATGGATGCCGAAAATTGGTAGGCAGACTAGAGTTTTCTCACTTTTGCCCCCATCTAGAATGGAAGCGAAGTGCCGAGCCTCGTACCTATATTCTGGAGCAGAAGGTAACCCAGTTCCGACCTCAGCCATAGCCATGTGGGCAGAAGGCAACCCAGCCCCGACCTCGGCCATAGCCACATGGGCAGTTTCGAAGGCATCCACGATGACCACAGGGCTCCTTCGCCTCACCTCCTGGGTGGCCCCCCCAATATTATCCCCAGAGTAGTTTGCAGAAGCACTTAAAGCCTCGTCTTCCCTAACCCTGTCTAAATCCGTCGGAGCGTTACGCTTAGAGCCGGATGACAGGGTGATTGGGTGGGAGTTCATGATCCTAGGGTCTTCTATTTTGCGTAGGGTTGCAAAGGTAGATCTGGAAGCCTCTAAGACACCCCAGTACACTGACTCGACGAAGGTAGGGTTTCCTATGAACCCAAGGGGATAGAGGGTCCTAACTCTCCACTCATTGTACCAGATGGCATCCTGGAAAAGCCAAAACATGTACCTACACGCCTCAGATACCTTGATGAAGAGGGATATTGCAAAGAAGTCTTGAGTTCGCTTCGAGCAACCAACAATGGCGGAATGGAAAGGGAAGAAATTCGGAGAGATCGCTCACCGAATAATTTGAAAGGTACGCGCAAAACAAGCCCTTTGGTGAACCGCCAAGGTTTTATAAGCTTTTTCCTTTCGAAATCAACGACGAGGATCGGCCTGAGTTTCTCAGATGGGACGGTCAATATTAGTAACGTCCAATCGGGTATACGGGGCCAACCCTGCGAAGCCACATGGCAGGGAGGCCAGTGGTCGTGTCGATTCACCTGGCATAGTAATCATGACAGCTCTACGGCGCCATAAATGCGCCTTTTAAACAACGTCCCACAACTCTTTGAAATTCCCACCGGCTGACCTGGGCTACCAAGGGAATTAGGGGTATCTAATAATGCAAATAATACAAATGCAGTTGGTCTGCCCCTTGTATGGACAGACCAGATTGGCTTGGCTCACATATCCAGACCCAGCCTCCTCTTCCCCTCCTGGGCCAGGTCTGTTAGCAGGCGAATTGGCAGAGCTCCAGTGTGCACCAGGTGCCTCCCTTAAGGCACTCTAAGATTCTCGCCTGACAATCAGTCCCCCACAATCCCACGACCGGGGCAAGGTTCACGACGCCTAATATCAATGCACGATACATCCTCACGATGATGGAGGCATAACTCGAGGGCACGATTGGCTACCCTATGAAGGCACCCACGATCTCAAGTCAACACTCCTATAAAAAGGACAGTCATCATCTCCGAGGTACGAGACACATTAACCCTGAATACTGTTACTCTGCCCATATATCTCTCAAGCCTAACTTTGGCATTTGAGTGTCTTTGGCAGGCACCACACCGGTGTTCCAGACGGGAGGATTCATCACCCCAATAATTTGCACCAGGGGTAGGGAAAGACGTACAAATTCACTGCATCATCAGCTAGTATTAAATTGCAAATAAAGGCGACCTAAAAAGTTGAAAATAACCAAAAGAAACTCTATTGGAAAACCATCAATAACATGTGGATATATATTTATGATTTTAAAAACTAATATTCTAATTTGAAATATGAATATAATTACGACATAAATGTCATTGTGCCTTAATATTCATACAAAATGCAGGACTCAGAATATAAGAGTTAGTTGAAAATCCAATAAGAAAAAAAAAACACAACAAATGAAGGTGAGGGAAACACAATAAATGGCTAGTTTTTTGTTTTTTTTTTCTTTCTGAAAGCTACTTTGTTTATAAGTTGATGTATGGTTTTTCCACAATGCCGGACACAAGTGATTGCAACTAGGAAGTTAACAACTAATTCTATTCTTTTAGAAATTCTGTATAACAACTCCACAAGAATGATACGACATGGGTAATTATGAAATTTTAAGACAAAATAACTAGTATCCTAATTTGAAATGAAATGATCATAAACAATGATATTATTATGTATGTATGAATATTCTAAACAAATTAGATTTCTATTTCTATTAACATTACTCTTTTTTTTAAAAAAAAATTGGGATTTCTTCTTTATGCATGATTTCTTACCAAAAAATTCATATATTATGTGTTTGAATCTCAAATTCCAACATTAATTTGTAATTACATCGAAAAAAGAATAGTGTTTAGCAGTGTTTTATCTCATTAACAACTTTTAAATGAATATGATCTTTATAACTTGCAATTCGTTGAAATTTTAGGGCATTAATTACGGCTCAAGGGCACACATTAGCAAGATCTGTTGTTGGCGAATGCTATAGCATGTTTTGTTTGGCTTGGTTATACAAAGTGTAAGCAATTGTATTTTTTTTACAATTTTTAATACTGAAAATTCAATTTTTAACACTTTGTGAAAAAAGATAAAGTATGCTTAACCATTTTTATGAGACCAACTTTGGTTGATTTAAACCCAAATGACCTAATCCTACCTGACATAAATCTTATTAAAAGACTGGATCTTGGGGCAGTCGATCCTGACCTTCATATGTATTATGTACACAAATCAAGGTGACACAAACAAGTAGAGCAAAAAACAAAGTTGCTTCTCGAACACAAAGGAAGTGGAAATATAAATCACAGTTTCCTAGGATTTTAATTGAGTTGGGTGGTATATAAAACTTCTGGGAAAACTGTATGCTAGAAAAGTATTTATTAGTATACACCTTTCCCACAAGTTTAATTAATGTACAAGAAAAGTATTTTATGACTTCTCAAAAACAAAAATAAAAAAAGTTGAATGGAAATATGGTACATGATCATTTAATTGAGCAATTTTTTTTATTTTTTATTTTTCACTACGGATATATTTTGAAAAGGAGTCTTATAAAGTTACTATGAGCATATTCTTAAAGAACTCTTACAAAGTTAGTATGAAGATTATCATAGTCACTACGAGCATTTAATTAATTGAGCATGGATCATCATCTTTCTTGTTATAGTTACCATAATAAATCTTCATGATTGTCTACCAAATTGCGCACTTATCAAATTTGATTAAATTCATGAGAAAAATGGCAATTGTTAAGCAGGTTTCAGAAAATTACTTACTTTTTTATGATTTTATAATTTTAGATTTGATTAGGAAAAATATACCCGTGTGTATTGTATGTATAGACAAAGTCAAATATACAGCCGTTAATGTAAATTTAGGATTTTATATTGAGTAGGAATCTCAATGTACTCAAACATTAATGAAGCAAACGGGCCAAATTTTTGTTGTATATTTAATGCTTTACTTAGAAATAAGCAATGCGAATTAGATTATATTAAGAGAATAGAGTGGACCCTATTTGGGGTACGCAATACCTGCCTAGGAACGAAATTAGGGGTGGGCCAGGGATGGCTTAGCGTCCCGTATTTGTTGAAAACTCTACTTTTTTTAAGTACCTTTCAAAAATGGCCCTTGCAGAAACCCTTATCGTCAATAGTATCTTTGCTCTGACCCTCAAGAATAAAATTCTGGCTCCGTTACTACCTGGCCGGTTGGCAACTTGGCAATGTTGGCATATTCACACCAACCAACCTTGTTTGACTTAAACTTGACGCTACCGGACAACAAATGTTAGTAATTAAAACACTGGATCATCGGGGGCAGTTGATCTTGACCCTCAGTTCATATTTCGATACATCGGAATTTGATCTTGACCTTCATATATACACAAATCAAGGAAACGCAAACAAGTTGAACATAAACAAAGTTGCTGCTCGAACTCAAAGGCAGGTGTTGATAATACGGCTAGCGCACACGCAAACTAGTGTGGAAAAATAACTCACAGTCTTCTAGGATTTGAATTAAATTGGGAAAACTGTATACAATAAAGGTATTTATTGGTATACACCTTCCCTAGAAGTTTAACTAATATACAACAAAAGTATTTTATAACTTCTCAAAAACAAAAAAAGAAGAAAATACTAAAAAAGAAAGTTGAATGGAAGTATATTACATGATCATTTGATTGAGAATTTTTTTTTTTTTTTTTTGGAAATTTACTACATATTATTTTAAAGATCTTATAATGTTGCTATGGACATATTTTTAAAGGACTCTTACAAAGTTAGTATGAAGATTATCATAGCTACTATGAGCATTTAATTGAGCATAATCATCTTTCTTGTTACAGTTACTATGATAATCGTCATGATTGTCTACCAAAATTGCACACTTATCAAGTTGATTAAACTTCTTGAGAAAAAGGGGAATTGTCGAGCAGGTTTCAGAAATTTACTTACTTTTTTTTTTTTTTTGACTGTCAACAATTAAACTTTTAGAGTCAAGAAATAAACTTCTACCAGTATGAAGTGAGATGAGGTCACAATGTTTGAAGAGTTTAGTTTTGATTTACTGACAATGTATAATTTTTTATATAAGTGAGATACCTGAATGCAACATGTGTTTTTTAAAATTCAAGTATAACATATAAAAGCATGGTTTAGGGACATATATCACATTCTAGTGTCCGCTTATGTAAAAAAAATTTACACTGTCAATGTATCAAATTAAACTCTATTTGAATGCTAATTTTGAAGGTGAAAAAACAAATATTCTTAAATATTAGAAGGGGGAAAAAAAAAAAAAGAGGAAAGGATCAAAAGAAAGTGGCTGACGCCAATCGCAGGTGACATTTACATTGATTTTATAATTTTAGATTTCATTAGGAAAAATATTTATAAATAGCCAAAGTCAAAATATACACTCTTTGTTAATGTAAATGTATAATTTTATATTGAGTAGGAACCTCAATGTACTCAAACATTAATAAAGCAAACGGGCCAATTTTTGCTGTATTTTTAATGCTTTACATACATAGAAATGAGCAATGCACATTAGGTTACATTAAGAGAATGGAGTGGACCAATTCTTATCTTTCTTCGTGAGATGAAAATATTAAAAATGGTGTGTTTGGTCCGGCAAGAGTGCTAATTAAGTGATGTGTTGTTTTCTGTGAAGCAATTTGCGTATACTGTGTTTGCATCTTCAAGACAGTCCAAAGTCAATATTTCAATGCAGTTTTCGGATAAAACTAGTTTGAAATTACATATGCCTAGCTCCCATGTTTATGTACCTTCCTTATAAGCCAGTGTTTTTTTTTTTGGTTTTGTGTTAAAGTAGATATGCAAATAGGTTAATCTACACATTTGTCAGATAAGATTGTCCATCACCACCACATAGTCATCTGCAAAAGACTTTACTGCACCTACATTGGGGTTGAAGTTTAAGTTTCATTGCATGCCCTAAGTACTAAGTACTGAAAAGTATATTTAGCCCCCGAGCGGCAATAAAAGACTCGAACCCAATCATAAATGACCAAAAAAATTGTAATCTGAAGGACCAATGGAATTGTACTTTGAAACACTGGATCTTTTGGGAGCAGCTGATGTTGATCTCCACACCATACAAATCAAAGTTGCTGCTCGGTAAATTCAAAGGCTGGGTGTTGACAATACAGCTAGCGCGAGCAAACAAGTGTGCAGTGGTTGGAAAATATTAATTCACAATTTTTCGTAGATTTTACTAAATTGAATGGTATTTATCGCCTTGCTAACACGTGCCCTTGAAACATATGTTAAGCATATTTTATTTGATGGTATAAGGTATTGAAAATTACAAATTGTACATTTTTCGACACTTTTCTGACTAAGTTTTGTCTGTAACACTTACCTATTATAAAATGGGTCTTGTTAACAAGCATATATTTTTCGGTTGTATAATGCATTAAACATACACAATGAAAAAGTGTCTCACGCTTTATATAACCAGACAATATATTCTTAACACTACACAAAATACTGGCTTTAGTGACAAAACAATTCAATCACACTATTATACAAAGTGCATCACTAAAGACGTTTTTAGTGGCAAATGATGTTTGTCACAGGGTCGTCACTATAGCTTGTGGCTAAAAGAATAATGTGGCAAAAATCAGTTTCGTTACTATTTGTTTCACTTTTAGTGACAACAGATTCCATCACAAAAAATTTTTAATTAGTGACGAAATAGCTGGTGACAAAACGGAATCAAATTTGTCACTGAATGCCTAATTTCGTCACTAAAACAGAGTTCAGTGAAATTTTTAGTGACAACTTTTGTCACAGAATGTTATTTCTTTAGTGACACAATTTTTTCATCACAAAAAAGTTCACACACTTTTTTATTATAATATGCAATCATTTGTAAAAATTGGTTTAAAGAAAGACTTTCCTTTATTTTATTTCGTCAACAAACTCCTCTACTAAAGAATATCTTTCTATTCTTTCTTTTATAAGAGGATTAAAAATTACTCTTCCAAGCAAAACAACTGCAAATACGTGAAAATAAAATTTATCTATATTATAGAAGAAAATTATACATCGTCTCATCATGTAAATAGGATGCAACAATTAAAATGAAATCATATCCTTGCAATACAGATTATTAGAGAAAATGCTTCAATTAATCTTTGATAGGCTGCACCAGTAATTTCTGCAGTGCTTTTGCTATCACGTATACACCACCATTGTTAAAAGCGATGACCACGATAGGCAACTCAGATTGGACTAATTTCTGTAGATCCAAAAAATAAAAATCAGATAATTATTCATACTGCACACACAGGCCAGCAATTAAACAAAGCGGAAAAAGATAAGGGTTTGTTTGGTAACGCTGTCAGTTTTTATTTTTTGCTGTGTGTTTTTATTGTGTGTTTTTGCTGTGTTTTTTCTGTGGTTTGATGATGAGCATTTATAGGTTATCGTTGTGCCAAGATTACTAGACCAATGTTTTTGTAAGAGAAAATACACCCATTTTAGTATTTTTAGTTTCTTTTTTTCGAATTTTGTAAAAAAACTAAAAAAAAATTTTTTTAAAAAGGCCGTTTTTTGTTTTTTCTGAAAAAAAATAAAAAACAAAAACATTAAACGTTACCAAACGAGCCCTATGAATCAAAGAAGTAATAAAAAATTTGGCCCTAGTTTGAGTTGTATGGCAAACAACCCCAAGTAGTTGGGAAAAAAAAGGCTTCGTTGAGTTGAGTAAGGAGTTGTATGGACAAAAAAATTTTACAGCCAATCCTTTAGCAAAAGGGTTCAAAGGCTTTGTGTGGTTGCCAGTGCTGTTCTAGTTGTATGACTCAAGATACATGAATAAACTAACACAAAAAAGAAAATGCAATAGAATAAGAATTTTCACAGAAATATTTAATGCAGAGTACGAATATGAAATACCTAATCATAGGCTAACAATAAACTTCAACATAAAATTGCCTTCCATAAGAGAGACAAATTAAACTACGGATATTTCAAGCTTAAAAATGTTCTAAACTCATTAGTCATTGAAAATTATTTAAAAAATAGCAAGAAAAAACAGAAAAAAGGGGTAAATAGGGCTAACTTTGATCTCCATTGCCACAATTCATTGAGGGCAACTTGATCCATGAATCCCAAAACTTGAGAGCCGGGTGGATATTCATTTCTGACCATTAAATTCACATAAAAACTTGTCATTAAAGCATGAGAAGAAAATTTAGCTCACCTTGCACAGTAAGCATAATTTCTCTAAAGTTTATATAACCTGAAGCACAGTAAATTGCTTTTGGACACCTCGAAACCCTTGCAAACAATATCCTGCATATACACATAATTAGTCAATGCTAGTGTTCTGTGACAAAAGGTGCAATGCGCGGCTTAACATCATTAAAAGATGCAATGACAAGTTAACAACTATCAGAAAGGCAGTAGAATAATAACAGGACTAAAACCAAGCAACCTTTGACATTCAGAGAAGAGTACTTCCACTTGTTTATCAAAACAAGGGGGGTGGATACCTGCAAAGTTTATCAAAACGTTAGAATGCACTTGCTGAAAAATTTAAAAACGAGACTTGAAGAAAAATGAAACCAGATCTTTGTTTGAAGTAGTCAGATGATTTCTTACTTATTTCTTGTCATGAGTTCTTACTCGAAATGTAGCTACCTTTCTTTCATGCATTCCAAATGTATGTTTGTCCACATGGAAAGAAAGTTACATCCTTCATCATATCGAAAAAAATAAAAAACTGCAGATTGTAATGTCCCGTTTGAATAACAGATTTCCATTATGTTACAGTTTTACTAATCAAAAAAGGAAAAAAGAAAAAAAAAATAGAGAATTATGTTATACTTTCATTTTCCTCAATGCCAAATGGACAATTATGGCGAATTACTCTTTCCATACATGGTGAGCATCCTTGATCAAGTTTGAATAGCAACATCCTGCCATGACCCATACATGACCTCAATATAGTGCTTTGGTTAAGATAATAGAGGTTATTTTGAACAAGCAATACATGACAAGAACAAGCTATGACCCACACTAGCACCACTATAGCCAAGGTTTGAATTAAAAATCTCTCGTCACAACAAAGAAAAATTTTGTCACAGTGCTTTCATGGATTTCCACCACCTTCAGTGTTCCAAGACCTACCCCAAAAGACAAATCCACACAAAGGATAGTGCTCATTGTATCCCAAAAAGGATAAACAAAAGGATTAATCAAAAGAAAAGAAAAGGCAAAAGAAGTTAGCCCCCTGCAACATTTCATGCACATAGACATATACCCTCAATCAGCCAAAGAAAAAAAGGCATTACGCTCAACATATTAAGCATAAGTTACAAGAAAATCTCAACGTTTTGAATGCAAATGATATGCGAATTGAAACAATTCCATAAATTGATTAAAATTACAAAGAAAATTGGGATTGTTCACTTATTTGGATTCCAGATCTCTATTCATAGAATATAATGGAAGCAACCTCCTATCCAATGAGGAATGGTATTATTACTACTACCATGGAATTCTTGCTATAAATCAATAGAGGTTGTCTCCACAAACAGAGACAGATGGGCATTAGATTGATTTAGATAATATAACAATTTTGTGCTTAAAGAAACATGTACAAGCTAGAGTATCTCTCACTCTTCCTAGGCCTTTCGGACTCTTCTATCTCCTTATGTATTCACAAGGTACAACCTTTTTCTCAATGCATTGCTCAAGTAATTTAACTGCAGCAAATGAAGTATGTCAAGCCAGCCACAACGATCTGCTACTTCATGGGGCATAAGACAGGGTAAGTCTGTACCTAAAACAAGAAAATATTTTAGAACTAAAATGAGGAAGAAAATCTATGGAAAAGCCTGGCATTACAAGTTTGAACCAAAAGATAAAGTACAAATCCATAAAACCACAATACGCGTCACATTCTTGAATCATCATCCCAAAAGTTTTCAACAGGATGAGCAAAACAAAGGCTAACAAGCTTTAATCAATTGTCAATAATCAACTGAGAGAACAAAGAAGAAAACACCTTGCCAATATTAAGAGGAGAAATATTATTCATCGAGTTTCTGAAGAACTTGCAAATTTCTCCTCCTTCGACCCGAGCCAGATCTTGGGAACAGAGTAACTCAGCTGTTCTATATCCTATTTCTTTAAGGCTCATGGTTTTCGTAAATTTCATATTTCTATAATTGCCAGATCTTGGTAGAGAATGGCCAGAGCAAGTAAATTTCCTATTTTTGTAATTGCCAGTAATGAGGCGATTCTTCGTGCATCTATAGAGAGAGAGGGAGAGAGACCTAGGGATAGAATAACCAACAAGCAATTGAAATATATTCTAAATTAGAACTTTCATCAAGCTATATCTGGTTGCAAAAGAGCTTAATCAAAAGAGCTTCAACGAGTTTCATAAGATGTTGAAATCTAACCATTCAATATCGACCACGTTGATAAAGATGAAGAACAACAAATTGATTGCAATCGTCGAACCGAACAGTAACGCCATTAACGGAGAAAAAATCGAGTGATCTCGAAATTGACGATACATATATATCTATGATTGAATCTGTATATGAAGCTAGGGTTCGAAGGCCTCCGAGAAGCTTTGGAAGTGAAATTGATGAAGAGAATACAAATGCCGTGGTCTGCATCTTTGTGATTCGGATCCGAGTACAGAGAAAGAGGAGAGAGCAACAATGTGTGTGGATTGTTGGGAACTTGGGAAGTCTGTCGCAGAGGAGAAATTGGCTTTTGGCGGGGGTGATGGGTACCCATACCTGCAGCTTCATGTAAATAAACATCCCTCGTAAGTTTCATGTAAACAGATAATTTTAATTATATACCAATAAAAAGCAAAAAGGGTATTAAATAATGTTTAAATAGTAATTGTAGCTGAGTTTGTCAGAAGCAATAAATGGTTCCTATAACTAAAGAGGCTTCTAAGTTACAGGAATGACCACGGAATTTTGAACAGACAGGCCGGTATGCGGATACAAAATGACGGAAAAATTCTGGTTTTTTTTAAAATAATTATTTTTTAAAAGTTTTTTTAAATAATTAAATGCGAAAGATTATTTTTATAATAAGGTAAAACACAATTTTAAATTACATTTTATCTCAATATTGCGTTTTCTGATAAGGTTGAAAAGCGAGAAAAAATAAAAGTAAAAAACACAGGTGCACCTGTGTTTTTTTTCCCTCCATCCGTAAATAAAATTTTGCCTCTAGGTCTATATTTATAATGCTTTTTTTTTTTAATTCTTTCTTTCTTTTGTGGGCACGCCACTATATGTTGAATTTTTTATTATAAAATAAAATAATTATTTGATTTGTAATATTAGAAAAGATAATTGATATTCTAAAAGTCTGTCTTTTAGTAGTTTGGATAAATAACGATTATATCCTAAATGTCATGTTAATTTAAAAATTAAATTTTTGTAAAAGATAAATGTTAAAAATTCAACAATCACTACCATTTAATTTTTTCTTATTTTAATGTTTTGTTTACTCATTTTTTATGCGATAAAATAAAATTCAAAGAAATATATTATAGTCCTATTCAAGAAAATAAAACCAAAAAATTGACCAAAAAAAATTTGTGTTTTATTTTTTTTGCGTTTACTAACCTGAATTTTCCTATTTTATTCTTAAATTTATTCACTAAATATTACTTTGTGAAATTACTACATATTAAACAATAATTAAAAATATTACAAATTATTTTACCCATCTCATTGGTAATTAGCATGGTATCCTAAACATTATTTATATCTATTTTCTAGTTTTTAAAGTTCTATTATTTCTAATTACTAACCTATTTATTTTCATTTTATTCTAAAATTTATTCACTTCAAATTACTTTATGAAATTACTACATATTAAATAATAATTAAACATATTAAAAATTATTTCACCCATATCATTGGTAATTAGCATGGCATCTTAAGCATTACTTATATCTATTTTTTAGTATTTATAGTTCTATTATTCCTAACTACTAACTTGTTTTTTCTCATTTTATTCACTAAATATTATTTACTATAATTATTTTCCTAATAAATATTGTTGCCATATTATAATATTTTATTACTAATTATTAACACATTTTTAAATTTATTTATTTTACTCATTATTATTTTTATTGAACTCTCATAATAATTTCGATTTTATACATTTAAATAAAATTATTACTTTAATAAGTTTTACATTATTAAAAATTATTAATAAATTTCGACACAACATAATAATCACAGTGGGTGCGACACAAATAATAACTACCTTACCAATATAAATAAATAAAATATTTTACCAATGAAATTAACCAACTGAATCAGTACGTAGAATAACGGAGTTCTTTCCCAAAATAAGAGAAGTAGCAAATATAGCTACAAATAAAATAATAAAGAGTTAGTAATCTGTGAATTGTATTATAAGACAATTATATATTTAACATTACTATTTTTACTACTATAAACTTTATTTTTCTTAAATAATAACCTTGTTGCCGCATACTTCAAACTTAACTAAAAATGAAAAAAAGTATGGGAGAGATGTTGCAATGCAAAGGGAAGAGGGAATGAAGAGAAGGGTTTGCAATGCAAAGGAAATAGAAACTAAAAAAGAAGCCAGCATGGGGAGGAGGGAGAAAAGAGTCTAAAAAGTGAAAAGGAAGTGGGGGAAGGAGACAAAGCGTGAGGGGAAAAGAGAAAGAAGAGGGAGTGATATAAAGAGAGAAAACACAAGTTGGACCTGCCTTTTCTCACTTTCTGCGACTGTACCATCTTAGTACATTTTTAACTTTTTGCAGCCTTTGAAAAAATGTAATTTTAAATCGTTTTTTTTAAATGCAATTTTAAATTGTATTTTATCTTATTATAAGAATAATTTTTTTAATTTAATTATTTTAAAAAAAACAATTATTTTTAAAAAAATCCGAAAAATTCCTAAAATGCCGTCACGGTCCGCACGAATTATTAAAATCGAACTCGACGGACCTTAATTACGTCCAGTACGAAACTGTATCAATAACGACACGTCAAAAAGAGCACTCTTCCCAACAAACTATTGTAGTAATTATTCACGAGTCATATCATGTTTATCGTAGTTTTGATATTTTTTTTAAATTGTGACATATGTAATATTGGGGCTCATTATATCCACTTCCGTTAATGTTTTAGATTAGTACAACTCACCCTTTAAAATTTTAAAAATTACATCTCTCTTTTGTAGTTTGAAATGAGTTATTTTTTTTTGTAGATATTAAATTTTTTAATAAAATATATGTGAAGCCTGTAAAAAAAAAAGGCTTATTACCTAAATTGTCCCTAATATACATGAAATGACATAAATAAGATTTTTTTGCTTTTGAAATTAATTGTGAGTGTTGATTTTTTAAATCTTTATTTTTTTACTTCTAAATTTTTTCAAGTGTTAATTTTTTTTTTTATAGTATATAGGATCTAAAAACTTTGATACAATTGATTTTCTTAAGTTAAATCGTTGTTTTTTTTAATATAAGTTAACTAATGTTGTTTCGATATTACTTTTTGTACGATATTTTTTCTCATATTAAATATAACTTTTTTTATAAAAATTTATAAAATCTATATAGGGCTTTAATTATAGCATATAAAGTTTTTAAAAAAATGAGACTTATAATTTATTTATTGATTAAAATAGTATTTTATACAGATGTGACATTTAATTTGTTTTTAGAATCTTGTACTGGTAATAAATTTTTTTTATTAGAAAAAGGCTCAAAATCAACACACTAATTAATTTTAAAAGCAAAAAAAAATTTATTTATGCCATTTCATACACATTACGGGTAATTTAGGTAATGAACGTTTTTTGTTTTTTTTTGTTGATACCACATATATTCTGTTAAAAGATTTAATATCTGAAAAAAAATGTAACTTACCTCAAACCTCAAGTAGGGAGATGTAATTTCTAAAATCTCAAGGGATGGGTTGTATTATTTTGAAATCTCAATGGATGTGGATGTAATTTGTCCGTAATATTATTATACGACGAGAATTTTAAATTTAAAAAATAAATATACACTTAAAGAATAAAATAATGACTATAATATTTTAAAATGTGTTGTCTCTCTCTACACATGATATTATATGAAAGATTAATTATAAACACATCTCATGAATTATGATTCAATATCATTGAGATCTCTTAAATTTTAAAATGTAACAAATTGACCCATTCAACTATTAATTTGTATCAATCAAGTTCTTTTGTTAGTAATTAGTTAGCAATTTGTTAGAAGAATAGATGAAAAATTATTATATAATTTGAAAATGTTCACAAAATTTCATTTTGTACTTAAAGTACAATTTTTTTTTTCTTTTGTGATGATTGTCTAATGACTGGAATACTCCTTGTATTGTCCCTATACTTATATGTCATTTTAAAGAATATTTTAGTTATTAGATAATTATTATAAGAAAAGAAGATCAATTTAGATAAAAAATCATACTTTTGTGAACATGTATAAGTTAAATTACAAGTTTTTATCCATTGTCCTAATAGATTATTAACAGAAGAGTTGATTGATACAAATTGATAGTTGAATGTGCTAATTTGCTATGTTTTAAAGTTTAGCAAGTCTCAGTGGTACTGAGTTTTAGTTTAAAAGATTTATTTATAATTAATCCTATGAATTAATCGTCACACTACATAAACATAATGACGTCTTGTGCCTATCACATTAAATAATTTTTTCTTTACCAGATATTATCCTTGGTGCTCTGCTCTCGTCATACACCGCAAGCCATTATTAAGTAGGCTCTTAACATAGCAGCTCAATCCGGCTCTCATTTAGTAGTAATAGTATCGGAAAAGAAACATATCTAGTATTATCATTATGAAAAATTCTAACATATGTTCTAAGGACACATGTTAAGTAAAAATTTAATGTATTTTTTTTAAAATAAAGTTTAATTCTTAACCTTTAATAATTTTTTAAAAATATAATAAATAAAGTTGTTGATATCTTCTTAGCATTTATAATATTGTGTATTTTAAATTTCAGATATACCCCTACTAAGTTTATATTTTTTTTAATTGTTTTTAATTATAAATAATAAAAAAAATTATTTAAAAAAATAACTAAATTAAATTAATACTACTGCATAGCACCATTACTCTACAAAAATCCAAAATATTAATGGAAAATCAAAACGGCAAAAACTAAATAGCTATAGCAAAATAAATGGATAAATATAAAAATTAAAACACGTGTCAAATAAACATATACATATGTGTGTGTGAGTATTGTGTGAATGTGTAATTATACTAGGATGAAGACTAAAATAAAAGAGTGGTATTATATTTGCATTTATTGTTAAGTTTATCAAACAAAGTTTGGTTTAAAATATGTTATTCATTTATATTAATGATATCTCAAGGGTAGTTCTGACAAATTAAAAGAGATTTAAAATTTAAAATTTTCATTAATACGATAGTTGTATTAAAAGATGAGTGAATTATGTCTTAAATGAAGGTCTTCCTTATTATTTGAGTTCTGGCAGGATCCTATTATTTTTTATCTCATTATCAACTCGTGTATAATTGCAATTTCTATGAAATCCTAGTGCACCATTAACGACACCTTTTTCTTCTATGGAGAAATCATTTGGTGCTCCTGGAGCACTGAGGGCCCGTTTGGTACAGATTTTTTTTTAATTTTTTAACTTTTATTTTTTTGGCATATAAGCCAAAAAGGTAGAATATTTTTGTTTTGTTTTTTTGCTTTTATAAACTAAAGACAAGCCAAAAAAAGTCTAAAAAAGTGACTTTTTTTTTGTTTATAAGCTAAAAAAAATTAGGCTAAAAAGTCCTACCAAACGAGTCCTAGTGTGCTTACTACTTCTCTGACATGGGATGGGTCCCCACGACCTTATAAATGAAGTATTTGACCCTACTTAGTAAATAGGATCCACTACCATATAAGAGGTAAAACAAGAATGATATAATGCTCCAAGAGCACTGAATTATTTTTCTTCTATGAGGAAGTTTTATTTATAACTACTTATGCTCCCTCACGGACTCGGATTTTTAATGAAAAAAATAATAAAAAAAAAAAAAAAAAAAAGAACAAAATAAAAAAATATTTTATTCTTTTTATTAAAAATTCGAACTCAAAATTGAAGCATTGAGGAAACTTGAGAGAAAATTATAGGCCCAGCAAGGAGTAGCTAGGGTAGGCAACAACAGGCAACTCGAGTCTTGACATACATCAACTTACTTTGTTTGATTTAGAGCATGTTTAGAATTTGGAGAGGTGAATGAAAAATTAAAATATTTTTTTTCTGTTTAATTTTATTTAAGAAAAAAAATAATTATTATATCTCTTTCTCTCTTTATTTTTCTTTTATTTTCTTTACAAAATCTAATTTTCCTTACATTTCTCTTGGGTTGGGGAGCAGTCAATCTTGACCTTCACATGTGCACCAATCATGGTAGAGCAAACGAATTGAACATAAAACAAAGTTGCTGATGTAAACTCAAAAGCGTTATTATTATTCTGTGCTTTTGGATCGTGTCAGCTCTTACTCCATTTCTTCTTAAACGAAGCGACTCCTTTTTTTTTTTGTTTTTTGAATATACTCGCGGACTCATTTAATCGATAGACTTATTTTAAAGATAGAATGGTAATGATGTGGTATTATAAGAGTTCTCAATAAATTTTATAAAAACAAGTGTTGGTAATTATACTATTAGCATACTTGAACAACGGTGTAATACTGAAAAATACAACCAAAATTTTCAGGATTTACCTTAGTAGCATATTTTGAATCAACTTATTTAAGAAGCTTTTGAGATAGATTTTTTTTAGCGACTTTTTCGATCAAAATTGATATTGTTTTTGTGACTTTTGGATTATGTGCACCTATCATAAATTTGGTTGAAAAAAGTCATTAAAAATAAAAATAAAATAAAAAAACTATTTCGAAATTGGTTTTTCATATCATTCAAACAAATTTGTTGCAACACTTTTGTTTCAGGATGCAGAAAAATGGCAACAAAGCCAGTGATTGAGTTACATTGAAGCGTTTTTCTTTTTACTTGTTCCGTTTGGTAAAGCCTCTGATTGCAAATGGATAAATTTTAAGTAAATATCATAAAACTTTCTGCCCTTCACGATTGGCTCTAAACAATCTTTTTGCATTTTCAAAATTACAAGTCAATTAGCCACGCAATTTTGTTTTGTGAAGTAGTAGAATTCCTATGTTCACATCATTCCACATCAAAATTTACAAAATCCTTTTTTTTATTTTTATACCAGCTTAGGTACGTCGATTCGAATAGTATCAGCACACTACAAACAGAATATGAGAACAGGCCCCTTCCAATGGCTTAACCAATTGTCCTGGCTGTTAGAATTACAGAAAAAACATGAATCAAACTCCAAAGCAACTATATCATCAATCAACATATCAACATCTAGCAATATCTGGACTAGTTCGTTTGCATCAATTTCCAAAATAATTTATTTGCACATTTGCACTTTTCACAGAACAGTAACAAGATAGAACTGCCTCAAATTTTATATGCTTGGTTCCATACATGGCAAAACTTAGACAAAGGCGTCCCAGCAGAATTCCTTTTAAAAATGATTTAACATGACGTCTTTTTTTTTTTTCTTTCCTTTTTTCTATAAGGTGTCCAAGCCTTCGACTAAATACTCCCTCTATCTAGTGTAGGGCCACCATTCACACGAGTTACGTGATTTATAATGGTACTTATAAATGCATATGAAGGTCAATTTGGTGTTGCATGTGTTCTTCCAATCATAAGAATTATAGTTATGGATTTTGTCCCAATTTGAGCACCGGGCTCTCCCTCAGATAGGCATTGGAATGTAAAATATTAAAAACAAAAAACAAAAAACAAAAAAACTAGCTTTCAATGTATAATACATGCTTTAGAGTTTAGATTTTGATTTTTTCAAGTCTGTCTAAAATCTTCCTACTCAACAACAGTATTTCCCTAGTATTGCATAGAGAAGTACATTTTTTTAACAAAAAACCAGGGATTTAAATTATGTAGCCTGCATACATGTAAACTGGAAGCAAATGCCGCCCACCCTGGCAATTGTCAGCTTTCTTGAAGCAATAGATGAGTTGCTATAAATTTCACACTGTTCTTGTAGTGACAACAACGAAATCCTGGTCTCTGCAACTACCATTGCTGTTGTTGCTGCTCATTCCAAGTTCTACCATCGTCAAGTCATCCTTACGCTGCTTTTTGTGTAGTTCATCTGTAAACCATGCATACGGCCAAAACACTTACAGGTTAGAGGGATTGTAATTATTTTTATTTTATGGTTTCCAAATGTTGATTTGGGAAGCAACAAGACACACACCTGCAATTTTTATGGGGTCCAGAAATGAGTTTCTCCGCCAATCTGAGCTATGCTTTGGTATGAAAACATCATCCTTCGAGAAGATTTGATCGCTGAGACTGTACACTCCCATCCTCACCAGATTTATCGAATAATCTTGACAAGAAGAATCGTTGCTGCCTTCGGTACATGTCTCCTCTTCTTCCTTGTACACAACATGGATTCCGAACTCCTTAAACTTGAACTCATTCCTTTGAAAAATTGAAACTTGGACTTCGTCGCCACCTTCCATCAAATGCCCAATTTTCCAATGGCTTAACCATATCATCTCTTCATTGGCTTCAGGAACTGCGAAGGATGGTGGGCCGTAGGACCGGTACAGAGATTTGCTCTCGTTACTGAATTTAGCAAAAAATAATGGACGTGAATCATTCCAAAGGTGGCTTAACCAATCTTCCTGATAATTGAGAAGTGCATATACAGAGCACATATTTAAGCCTTGGACCCTATGATTAGGAACTGAAGGCACAGTAAAAGAAATCAAGGACCCTGAACTTTTAAAGCTGAACCAGTCTGGAACCTCTCTTCCTGGGAAAAATGTGTTGAATGCATATATGTCATACTGTGCCTGCATATTGAGACAGATAATTACATAATACATACTGATATAAAAATTATACGTTTGTGTGTGTGTGTGTGTGTGTGTGTGTGTGAGAGAGAGAGAGAGAGAGAGAGAGAGAACACCTGGATGGGACACTTCACTAAATTCAGTGACACGAAATTACCAAAGTTCACCTCAATGTTGGCCATGGACTCCAAGTTGAACAAACCCAAGTTTTTTATCATTTCCATTTCATCCTTTCCTACGGGTTGCAACTTGAATAAGCCTTGAATCTCATGTAGTTTATCACATTTAGTATTTTCGAGCTGCATTGAGCTAAACATATTTGATTGATATGTTATTTTCTCCAGTGATGTGCAATGCCCCACGAACAACTTTTCCACACTTGGTAGGCCTTGAAGCGATTGGAGCCTTTTACATGAATTCAAACGAAGTGTCTGAAGCCCAGTCAGACCTTTGACGCAATCTGGAAGACTACAAATTGGATTTTTGCTCAGATTCAAGTATTGCAACAATAGCAGGTTATCAAAATCACTGGGAAAAGCATCGTCAGACAGATTGCAGTCCACAAGACTTAAGCTTACTAAAAACCGAGGTAAAGAAGCCCATGAAATTTCTGGAGTTTTTCTTGGCTTTGATATTGAAGGCCAGACTAATGCATGCCATGGTTTGACCTCAACTGTCGTAGAGAGTAGTTGATTGATAGCAGTTCCATCTGCATGAAGCACTTTCAAAGATTCCATCTTTCCCATTTCTGGTGGCAACTTGTCAAGGTTTGAGCAACCAGAAACAATAAGCTTTTCAAGAGATTTTAGCATAGCAATATTTCTTGGAAGCTTCCTTAGATTTTTGCAATTTTTTGCATTCAAGAGGACAAATCTGTCTAGGTTGCAAATGGATTCATGAATCTTAAGAAGACTTGTACAATCTTTAATAATCAACCTCTCCAGATTGGGGAGTAGTGAGAAGTCAGGAGTTTCGGAAAGGTCATGGGAATGGCTGAGATTAAGGATTTTTAATAACCCAAGAAACTGCAGAATGAAAAAAGGTATTAACATCATTTTATCACAAAAAATCCTAAATAGATGGAGAAATTAAAAAAAAAATATTGAAAAGAAAGAAAAAAGTCATATATACCTTGGTTCCCTTCCAAACTCGCTCCAAGCTACTATAACGCATGTCAAGCGCAACCAAGCTCCCCAGAGGAAAATCTTTGGGAATGAATTTTAAAGGGCATCCACGCCAACATAACCATCTTAATCCTTTAGGAAATTCCCCATGGCTTCCGCTGAGTTGTACATAATTAAGCTGGAGTAGTCTTATTTTTTGCATTCTTGCAAATGCATCAGTTTTGAAGTCTATCTCATTTGCATTTTTGGGCTCAGTGCCTGCTGGGTGCTGGGAGAGGAAGCCAAAATGTTGCCGCTTCAGTGAATTTCCTCCATCTGACAGCAATGATTTGTCAAGCAACTCTTTGAAGTGGTGTCGATTTGAACTCTTAGCACTAAGGATTGACCCGGCAGACGTAGCTTCCCTGAACATATGCATGTCAAGGACGAGGCCTTCTATTGTTTCAGCGCCCTGTCGAGGTAAGAAAGAGAGAATACCGTGGATAAGTAGTGAGCTTGTATGCTGAAAATAATCTGCATATAAGAAGCATTTTACTTACAGTTTTTTCTCTCAATACATTGAAGGAATCCTTATAATTCCACAATCTGCTACGTTTCCCAGGCTCCTTGGGTGATTCTTGGCGAATAATTTCTCTCCCCATGTCTTGAAGCAATTGATGCATCATCAGCTTGTTATTTGCGTCAATTGTAATGAGACATCTATCAATGAGATTTTGAATCCCAACTGTTGTGTAGAAATCACATTCGTCCAGTATTCTAACAGAGCAATCTTTGTCCTTTCCAACAAAGAAGCAAGCAATGTGTAGGAATAAATTTTGGTCATGGTCATCTTGCAAGGAGTCATAACTTATTTTGAGTATTTTCACAATTTGACTTTCAGGGATCGCTTCCAGTTTCTCTAATGTGCTTTCCCATACATCTGCACTTTTCCCACATAGAGATGAACCCAAAACTTGAAGAGCTAGTGGAAGTCCTCCACAGTATTGCACAACCCTTCTTGAGTGCTCCATGAAACCTTTGATAGGATGGTCTTGTCCAAAAGCATGCCAACTGAAGAGCTCAAAGGATTCCACTTCGTCCAATTTTTCAACCTTATACACCTCATGAGCTTCGTGAACCTGCAGCAGTCTCTCATGTCTAGTTGTTATGATGATTTTACTTCCAGGATGAAACCAACCTCGAATTCCAATTACTGCATCTAATTGGTCAACTCGATCTACATCATCAAGAACAATAAGAACTCTTTTACATGACAAGGCATCCTTGATTTTAATAATTCCTTCATCAACACTATGTATCCTTTCTTTTTTCCTCTTCAGAATGTCTGAAAGAAGTTGTCTTTGTAAACGGACTAATCCATTGGGTTGTTCTGAAACTTCTCTAATATTTGCAAGAAAGCTGCTACCTTCAAATCTTTTGTAGTTTAAATTATACACAAATTTGGCAATGGTTGTCTTTCCTAGTCCACCCATCCCGCAAATTACAAGTACACCAACATCAGTTAACCTGCCTTGTAACCACAAGTTAATTCTGGTGACTCGAGAATCCATTCCAATTAGGCAAGGCGCAACACTCAAGATCTTGCGGTTTAGCTTGTCTTCAATCACTTTAACAATTTTCTGGATAAACTTTGACTCGTGCCTAAGTATTGAAATCAAAATGGTAGATAGATCATAATGAGCATGCCATGACTTGCAGTAAATTAAAATTACTGTTGTGCAAATTACTTACAGATGACTCAATTCATTCTTCAGAGAATGATTGAATTAAAACTGAAAACATTATATGGTTAAACCATGCTAAATGTAAATAAATAAATAAATATCCACATTAAAAAAGATCCAACCACAAGCCTAACATAAAATATCCATTTGAACATGGGATTTATTGACAAGAGCATTTTACTTTCATGCTGCTAATAATATTTATGTTCTCTATTTGTCTTATGACACCATGAACTTCAAAACTTCTATGAAACTTCTAACTAACTAGAATTCAAGTTTCTTCTTTAACAATAGGGCCAATTTCACTTAGCACCCCTGCACTTTGACCACAATCCTACTTTAGTTCCTCTACTTTTAATTGTCTCACTTTGCCTTTTACACTTTCAATTAAGTAGCAATGTGATCCCTCCGTTAAATTTCCGTTAATAAATGTAATGGAAAGCCATTTTTTTTTCTTTTAAAAAAAATGAAAAACAATATTTGTTTATTATTTTTTATTTTAGTTGTTAACAAAATTTAAAAAATAAAACAAAAAATACTAAAATGGGTGTTTTTTTTTTATTTATTTTCAAACTATTGTTTTGGTACTATTAGCATAAAAGTAACCTACAAATGCATTGAAAACAAAAAAAAAAATTATTTTAGTTTTTTTTGTTTTCTTTTTCGAATTTTATAAACAACATAAAACAAAAAAATATTAAACAAACACTGTTTTAAAAAATAAAAAGCAACGTTTGTTTAATATTTTTTATTTGTTTTTAGTTGTTTACAACATTTGAAAAAGAACACTAAAAACACTAAAATGGATTTTTTTTTTTTTTGTTTTCAATACATTTGGAGGTTACTTTTATGCTAATAGTACCAAAACAATATTTTGAAAACAAAAAAACACCAATTTTAGTATTTTTTATTTCATTTTTTGAATTTTGTTAACAATTAAAAATAAAAATAATAAACAAAAACTATTTTTTATTTTTTTTAAAGAAAAAAAAATAAAAAAAGAGCTTTTCGTTACATTTATTAACTAATATTTAACGGAGGGACCAAATTGCTACTTAACTGAAAGTGTAAGAAGCAAGGTGGGACAATTAAAAGCAGAGGGACTAAAGTGAGATTGTGGTCAAAGTGCAGGGGTACTAAGTAAAATTTACCCTTGACAATATAAAAAAAAACACCATTGCGAAGCCATTAAATCTCCCTAAAGGTCTCAGAAAATCTTCCTTGACTCGA
The DNA here is from genome assembly GCA_033060915.1 of Euryodendron excelsum. Lineage (NCBI taxonomy): Eukaryota > Viridiplantae > Streptophyta > Magnoliopsida > Ericales > Pentaphylacaceae > Euryodendron > Euryodendron excelsum. The sequence goes on from CM065377.1 coordinate 13,671,978, forward strand.
GCAATTTATTTTACAAGAAGCTTAAAATGGCCTTTCCATGCCTAACCGGTGCCATCCTCAGTGATTCCTACTGCAGAAAGAGGTTGGGTTCATGCTGAAGAAAAAGAAATTGTGACTCTTGATTACTTCTCAAAATTCTTTCAAAAAGAACAATGAAATATTATGACTAGTTAAGGACTTTGGAGAAAAATTACCCATCAGCTTGATTTTGCAAAACCATTCCTCCCAAATCTGCAACTTCTCTAAGTGCTGTCCTCCATTCTTTCACCTTCTCCATCCATTCCTTTTTTCTTTCATCATTTTCTGCCTTGAATTGCTCATGCCTCACAAATGCCTCTGCAAGACCTCCTGTTTGGTTTCTAACTTCAGAGGGATCCACGTCATAGAATACAGGTAGAACCATATGTTTAGAGGTCCTTTTGCATTCAAGGATCAACAAAAGTTCGTCAAGGCAGTGTCTGGAAGATGCATAATTTTTGGAGAAGACCACCACTGAAATCCTTGATAGCTGAACTGCCTTTTGCAATTCTAGCTTAATATTTTCTCCTCTTTCTATACCATCATCATCTTTGAAGGTGTGAAATCCTGCATGCACCACAGCTGTATAGAGGTGATCAATAAAGGCTTTCCGGGTGTCTTTGCCTCTGATACTCAAAAACACGTGATAAGTACAGTGAGAAACGGAGGAATCTTCTTGGGCTTTCCTGTTAGCCATTGAACTAAGACCTTAGGGATTGTTGAGGATAAAGGAAGGTACGCAATCTCTGTCAAGGCACATGGATATTTGTAGAGGACGTAGATATGTATGTGGCACATAATAAATTAGAGGGTAAATTTCACCTACCACCTTTTGTACTTTGATGACAATCCTATTTTAGTCTCTTTTCTTTTAATTGTTTTACTTTGTTTTTTACATATTTAGTTAAGTAGTAATATAGTTTCTCTATTAAATTTTTGTTAATAAAGGTGACGGAAAGTCCTTTTTTATTTTTATTTTTTTTAAAAAATAAAAAATAGTATTTGTTTATTATTTTTTATTTTTAGTTGTTAACAAAATTCAAAAAATGAAACACAAAACACTAAAATGGGTGTTTTTTTGGTTTTCAAAACATTATTTTGGTACCTACAAATGTATTGAAAACAAAAAAAAAATTCATTTTAGTGTTTTTCGTTTTCTTTTTCAAATTTTGTAAACTAAAAGCAAAAAAATATTAAACAAACATTGCTTTTGTAACGTTTTTTTGTTTTTGATAAGTGAAATTTACCCTGTTTTTAAAAAAAAATAAAAAGCAATGTTTGTTTAATATTTTTTTGTTTTTAGCTGTTTACAAAATTCGAAAAAGAAAAAACAAAAAAAAACACTAAAATGGTTTTTTATTTTTTGAATACATTTGTAGGTTACTTTTATGCTAATAGTACCAAAATAATGTTTTAAAAATTAAAAAAAAACACCCATTTTAATGTTTTTTGTTTCATTTTTTAAATTTTGTTAACAAGCAAAAATAAAAAATAATATACAAATACAATTTTTTACTTTTTTAAAAGAAAAATAAAAAAAAATGATTTTCCATCACCTTTATTAATAGAAATTTGATGAAGGGATCACATTGCTACTTAACTGAAAGTGTAAGGGGTAAAGTGGAATAATTAAAAGTAAAAGTACCAAAGTAAAATTATGATCAAAGTGCAAGGGTAATAAGTGAAATTTATCCTAAATTACATAATCAGACTCAATGAAACTGCTATAAAAAAACATTAAACAGAGAAGAAAATACTCGTGTAACCAGCTGATTCATGGATAGGGTTGGCAAAATCCTAAGTCACGAGTTCACCTAGTAGGAGCAAGAGCGAGTGTGAATGAGTGCGTCCATTTTCAAATTTTGAGGAGTTGAGAGTGCCTCTAGAGTGTCTATATTATGTTATTTTTATAATTTAATATAATTAAATTTTTTATTGTTAAATGTTATTAGTCTTAATATTAATCAATATAGTCTTATTAAGTAGATATATAATTCTTACGTTATAAGATTCTGTATTATATGATTTTTATTTCAAGTATTTTCCGTATATATTCTTTTAAGTTGGAATACTGCAAACGATGTAGCTTGGTGGCAATTTCTCTTACAAATTTGCTCTTGGTCTTTGTTTCGATTCCCGCGAGAAATACTTTATATTTTGAGCATGCTCCGTGCATTGTGATCCAATGTCGTGTGGTTCTTCATACAGTGACACATGTCGCATGGTGAATGGTCTTTATTGCAAATCCGCACATTAGCTTATATAGTTCGCGGATTTGACCAATGCAATTCACAAATTTGACCGGATTTCATTCGGCCCCGACCCAATCCGTTAGCCTCGGATTTGAAGAACTGTAATCGGATTCGGTATCTGGTTTGGGGAGAGAGGACTCAAAGGAGTAAACCCAATTGGGTTAGGGTCGAATTTGGAGGAAGGGTACTAAGTCATACAAAGCATGAGCGAGAGCAAGAGCAAGTGTGAAGCGAGAGCGCAATAGCATCCTTTATTAAAAGAACTGAGAACGAGAGCGCCTTCAGAGCATGTATATATATTTATATTTATACATATTTATTTAAGTAAATTTTTACATATACGTATTTATATACATGTATTTAAGTAATTACTATATTTTATGCTTCAATTCCATGATGTGTAATTGTATTTAATAAATACGAAGAAATAGAATAAAACAAAAAAGTAAAAGAGATGTTCATCAGTGCCACCACCAATTCAATGGTGGAATGCCTAGTCTATGTTTATATAATTAAAATTTTGTGTTATTTAATATTATTTTTGTTTAATATAAGTAGTATTTGTATTATTAAATATTTATAAAAAAATTTATGTGAAGTTATATGATTTCTACACCAAGTAATTAAGATATTTATGGTTTAGTTTACCATTACAAGTTGTTGTGGCAGCTGGAGTTCTTTGATTTCTATGCTTGGTCTTGGTTTTGAGCCATGCCAAATACAGTTAGACATTTTTTAATCATTCCAGCTTTGCAGGAAGTCATCTGGTGAGTGCAGCTCTTCAATAAAATTGACACATGTCACACTTTGAATGGTCTCTGCCATAAATCCGTTTGACCAATAAAATTCGCGCGAATTTAACTAAATTTCAGGCTAAATTCGTTGATTCACGGATGAGTTCGCAATTCGCCACCTAGTTTGGTTTGGGCGAACTAGGTGACTTAGGAAGGGTATCCCAACCCTAACTCGTGCCATTTATACTCCAAATACCTTTTGTTTCTTGTAGGGCTTTCTCATTCCTTATCTTACCTTACTAGATTCTCTCTAACCTTTTGGGCGGCTAGCGGCGAACACCCTCCAATCCGAGAAAATATTCAGTGTAATGGTGATATCACGTCATTATTGCTGACGTGATATCACAAGCCAATGAAATGCACCAAAATATAATTTTTATTCTCATCACTTAAAATTAAGGAGTTAGTTAGAATATTTTATCCACACTACCCCACTAACCAACATTACATCTCATCACATGATACATAGGTGAATGAATTTCATTGACTTGTGATACCGCGTCAGCAATAATGACGAGGCATCACCATTGCACTGAATATTTTCTCCTCCACCCTCTCTTCCTCATTCGTTCACGGTGGCCCTCGGTAGAAGAACTAAGCTGTCGAACCAGATTCGTTCTTCCTCCTTCATTCACGGTGGCCAACGCCAGAGAGATCGAGCAAGAACGAAGTTGTTTGGACCAGATATGAGCAAGAACCAGCTCTCCAGATTGATTTCGTTGGGTGGGTTGGTGGTGCTGCCTCCGCTGCCGCCGCGTTGTTTGTGTTGGTCTTGGTTGTTTGGTCCTCTTCCTCCACCTAGTGAGAAGAAACCATCCATTGTCCCGCCTTTAACACTGTCCCTAACCTAGATTGTCACTAACAATCCATAGCAGATGTGCCAAACTGCTTATATTGGAATCCAGAGGTGAAATGGATGTTCTTCAATTTTTTCTGGGTTTTCGATTTGTTTTTCTTTTATTTATTTATTTATTTTTCTTGGGATGCAAGTAGGACAAATAATTGGGATTCGAAAAAGGGTGGGTTTTGTTTTTTCCCGAATTTGCTCTCTTCCTTTGGGCAGTGTCAGTACTCACACACACTCTCTCTCTCTCTCTCCAGGGAGTAAATTGCTTGAGTTGCTACTGTTGTTGTTGGGGTTATTGCAGCTTTTTCTTGGACAGACACGTCGGAGATTTTTGGGACAGCGTTAATCGAGCCTCCTTCAATTCCTTGGCTGTGTTGTAAGCATTAAAGGCATAGAATCAGTCCTGCCAAGCTGCGATGGCTCAAAAGCAAACGTCTTTCACTCTACCCTCTTCTCTCTGTGCTCTGCAACCCAAATTTGGGCTTGTTGAGTCAAGGTTGATCCTTGTTGACTTAAGGTTAATTCTCATGTTGATTTTGATGATAACTAAACCTTATGTTATGTTACTAATGAATCTACTTAGTGTACAGATTAATAAAGTTTATAGCTTAGACTTAAAGTTGAATCTTAAGTCTAAAACATGTCAAGAAGAATGCACAACAAGTTCAAGAAGCAAGCAATGAATTTAAAGAGCTATGTAATGAATCAAACTGAGAAATGATGCCTATCTCTACTTCAAGAAAATGTCTTACATTCGATGAAGATTGATTTGCAAAATAGGCTGAAGACTTCATCAGTTGAGGAAATGAAATGTTTAGTTAAAAATGAAGAATGGAGATGTTGAAAATGCCTAAAGAAGATCTCATCAGAATTTGTAAAGATCAGTTGAGGAGGTGCAATGTTCAGTTGAAGATGTATTGTTTGTTGAAGAATTTGAAAAATGCTTAAGAGATTATTTCATCTGGTATGCTAAAGACCAATTCAAGACAATGTGATTGAAGTTGCTGAGAAGATGGCTCACAATGAATTTCTGATCTCTACATGGAATCCAAGTGAAGAATTCTTCTACAGTGTAAAAAGTCAATGAAGATTAGATGTGTGAAGAGATTTCATCAAATCTGCAATGGTCTTAGTGAAATGATCTTTAATGAAGAATGAAGAATTACTATCAAAGAAAGGAAATCAGAATTGAAGCATTGTGAAGCTTCACACAATTGAGGTAGATTGGCATTGAAGAAGATATCTTACAATGATTGAAGAAGCTTTGTAAATGAAGAAGAAAAGTTCAGCTTTGATCAAATGAAGCTTTGACAGTTTGAGATTCAAGAAGAAGATCAACATCCAATGATTGATTCAATCCAAATTGAATGGAAGTTAACTCTGATGAGTTAGGAAGATTTGATTGATCATCATACCCTAAAGACACACTTCTTGAAGATATCATACCTATGCTAAGATGATCTGAATCATTAGAAGATGAAAGACAGATTTCTGGGCAATGAGGAGACACATGAAAGTAAAGTGTCGCCTCCTTATCACAGGCGTAAAAGGCCTAAAGACAAATGGGACAACGAGGGGACTCATGGAAATAAAGTGTCGCCTTTTGCACACGAAAGCTAAAAGGCCTGAAGACATATTGAACAATGAGGGGACTCATGAAAATAATGTGTCGCCTCTTGATCTCAGAAGTAAAAAGTCTAGAGACCAAATAGACAATGAGTGGACACATTGTAATGAAGTGTCGCCTCATGGAGTCAGATGCAAAGGCTTAAAGATGACATGAACAATGAGCAGACACATGAAGACAAAGAGTCGCCTCTTGGCAGCAGAAGTAAAAGACTTGAAGATAATATGATCAATGAGCGGACACCTGAAGCTGAAGTGTCGCCTTATGACAGCAGAAGCTTAAGATGAAGAATACAGATGAACAAGGAGTTGCCTCATCAATATGAAGAGGGGACTCATGAACTCAGTGAACATCGTCTGGTAAATGCAGAAGCAGGAAGTGTCGACTCCACAGACCTGCAGCCAACTCCCTCTGATATAACGGCTATTTTTCTTAACGTTATAACGGACTGGACGTGCATTTATGATACCCAACTACCTCCAACGGATGGAATCAATGCAAGGGTATATATACTAGCCTCCAACTGCATTTTTATACAAGAATCAAGAGGAAGAAACAACAAGAGACAAGAATCACTGATCAACCTGATATTCCTGAACATTCTTCCTGTTTTATTCTTGAGTGAGGTTTGAATGTAAAATCTACTCTTAATAGAGAGTGAGTTGTATATTTCTATACACTTGTAATTAAGAGTTTGAGAGTTCTCTTGTGTAAAGCAAAACTCTTGTAAAGTTTGAGTAAAGCTTGGACAAAACCGCTTGGGAATTGAAGAGCTCGATGAGGAGTTCTTGTAGAGTGAACTGAGCACTTTGTCAATCAGCAGCCCATCTTGTAACAGGTGATTACATAGTGGAACAAGACTTCAAGGAGGTCTTGGGGTGAGGACGTAGACCACGGTTTGTAGTTGAACCTCGGTAAATCTGTGTCTCTCTTCTATTACTCTGTTTTCTTTACTTCTATTGATAACATTGCTTTGCACATAGATTAACCACTGCTATTTTGTTTAGATTAATTTTAATTAATCTTAACTTGCATTAATATTCGAAAAACCCAATTCACCTCTCCTCTTGGGTTGCCTATTGGACCAACAAGGCTTTGTAGGCGGGGTATAAGTGGGTCGGGGGGCGGAGTTAGGAATAATCGGGTTCAGTAGAGATTAGAGGGATAATCGGATTCAAATTGGGTTCAGAGTTCAGACCCAAACCCGTTCTATTGCCATGGATTTTATCTGAGGCGGGTCATAAGTGAGTACACATTTACATTGTTAGGATTTTTAGAATTGGCTAATTCCGTTGACAAATACACTTTGTTTGTAACCTTGGTTCAAGTTGTATTTGGGTCAAAATGTCTAAGATTCAGGTTCAAGCTGTCAGAGTACAAGCTATCCAAGCTGCAGTACAAGCATTTAAAGCACGCAGAGCTAAAACTTTGGAAGGTCATATCTCTTTGCTCAGGTGTCCGTTTAAGCTCCATAATATATGAATTTCATATAACTTTTCGAGAGCAATCTAAATATGTGGAGATCTCGGCTCAAACGAAGTCCGCTCGAGCGGTCATACATCTGTTCGAGCGGTACGTGAAAATTTTGCAGATTCCAAAGTCCAAATTGCATCGCTTGAACACCGCTACATAACCGCTCAAGCGGTTCGTTGACAATCAAATTGTGTTTTGCTCGGGAAGGACTATTTGGCTTGCAACTTCTAAACCAATCAGGAGATAGTTTCAGCCTATCTTTCCTAATAATTTTGGGAACCATATAAGAGCAATAAGAAAGAGACTTAAAAAAAGACTATTGATATTTTTCTCTCAGGCCTGATATTCAGAATTGATTAAGAGAGCAAAAGGGTGAAAAGTTGATATTTTGAGATCACAAGAACTAGTATTTTCACCAGTTGATTTTGCAACTTGAAGAACGATTAGGAGATGGTCTTTAGAGGATTCTAAAGGCGAAGAACATTGAGGGGATTCGGTGTTAAAGCTGAAGCACGGGAGCAGAAACTCGAGGAGTTGAGCACGCAGTCTTAAGCCGGGGTTCGTACAGATTTGAATAGTAATTGTGGAGTTCAATTACTAGGGCTGTAAGTTTGTGCGTGTGTAAATTGTTCAATTTAGTGCTTGGCTTGCTGGACGTAGTTTTTTTTCCGATTTGGGTTTCCTCGATAAATTCCTGTGTCTTTACTTTATTACTTTGCATTGCATATATTCATCATATAGGTAAAGACTTAGGTTAAAATTTGTGTAATACAGAATTTCAATTGGTATCAGAGCGGGTTACTCTAAATTTCTGAGTGAGTGATCCTGACTTCCGTCTACATGGATTTGCCTAAGGAAGGATTGTCCACAGTTAGACCACCCCTGTTAGATGGATCAAACTATCCATATTGGAAGGCTCGTATGAGAGCATTCATCAAATCTATTGATGAAAAAGCTTAGTTAGTTGTGTTACACGGTTATACGACACCCACTATAACGGTTACAAACGTGACTACATCTAAGACATATGAACAATGGAATGCTATTGATTATGATAATTCAAACTGGAATAGTAAGGCCCTAAATGCTATCTATAGTGCCCTCACACCTGAAGAATTTAGGAGAGTCTCTAATTGTGAGACTGCAAAGGCTGCATGGGACACTTTAGAAATTACTCATGAAGGGACCCCTAGAGTGAAGCTCTCTAAACTCCAACGATTGACCACAACCTTTGAGACACTTAGAATGGAAGAATCTGAAACATTCGATGAATTTTATGCTAAACTAAGTGATGTGGTTAACACTAGCTTTAATCTAGGAGAGAGAATTCCTAAAAGTAAAATAGTTAGGAAGATGTTGAGATCACTGCCTGAGAGATTTCAGGCTAAAATGACAGCCATTGAAGAGAGCAAGGATGTCGACTCAATACGAGTAGAAGAACTTGTTAGCTCTCTACAGACCTTTGAATTGAATACTCGTCCACCTAAAAAAAACAAAATTATTGCACTCAAGCTGGCTCAAGATGTAAAGGGAGAACAAGATGATAGTGAACTTGAATTTGACCTTGAGAAAATGGCCTCAATGGTTAAGAAATTTAAAAAATTCCTCAAGTTTAATAAGAAGAATAATGGTGGGGACAAACTTAAATTAGGACAAACTAGTGATAAAAAGTTTGGCAAAATACCATCAACCTAAGGCATCCAATATTATGAGTGTCATGGGTTTGGTCACATAGCACATGAATGTCCTAATAAAAAGAAAAAAAAAAAAGGGAACTGTTGTTCTTGCTGCAAGAGAAGAGGTGAGTGAATCTGAAGACAAAGAAGAAGAAGGTAACTACACTGCATTTACTGCATCACTGACTGATCATGTAGAAACCCTGGATTCTGATGGTGACTATAAAAGTGAGAAATCGAATGACTCTCATGATGACTCATTGAGTGAGTCTAGTAGAAAAGAAAAAAGTCTAAAATCTGCTCACTTTGAATTGCAAAAGCATTGTCTCAAGCTGGAAAAATATAAACTTAACGTGACTGTTAAACTTAGAACAGTTGAAAAAGAACGAGACATGCTTCATCAAGAGGTTGCTGAATCTGCTGCATTAATTAGTTAACTCAAGGCACATAGACTGACTCTTACCAACAAAAACTTAGAACTTGAAAAAAGAATTGCATGCATATCTAGATGAGAAAAAGTTATTTGTTTGTAAAATTGCTTCACTTGAGTCTGAGTTGGCTAAAACTCAAGATTATGTTAAGAAGATGAATGTAGGTTCAGAAAAGCTCCATCAAATGATTGATGCTCAAACGATATGTGGTGACCGAAGGGGAATTGGCTAGGAGGGTATAAGTAATGTAGTCAAACCGGTTCAGACGGTTCAAGCTAAGGCCTCTACACTTAAGCCACAAGGTATATCACAACCTAAAGGTCAAGCACGAATCAAGTATGTTACTCACCAAATTTTTAAACTTGTACAGGTTAAAACTAGACAAAATTGGCCATTACCTATACAAGAGTTCGTACCCATCTGTCATCATTGTGGGATTCGAGGTCATATCCGGCCTTAATGCCATAAGCTCTATGATCTACCAGTTGACTACGTAAGGACTAGAGTTAATGGATTCCACCGACCTAGGTATGAGTATAATTTTTCAAGTAATCGTTTTAATGTACTCTCACAGCCTATGAGGGTTCAACCACCAAGGCAATTCAAACAGAGATTGAGGTTGAACCAAAATGCTACAGCACTACCTAAGAGAGCACCAAATCAGATCAAACCGCAAATAAAGAAAATATGGATAAGAAGGTCTGACTATAGGTGTCAAAGTGTTCACACGGCACTGAAAGCCCAATGGCTAAACATGTGATTCTGTTTTTCTTAGAGTTTTTTTTAGTGTGTTTTTTTTTTTTTTTTTTGTTATGAATCTTCTTTTATATACAAAACACCAAAAAGATTTTCGGTTTGTTTTTACAAGATAAAATTATTTTGCTTTGATGATACACTTGAGTAGGTGTTATGCGGTTAAACATGGCTTACATTGATTATACAAGAAAATTGTACACTGGGTCATATATGATTCTTGTGTATACCAGTCTAAGTGATACTTTTCATGTGTTTGTGTATAAATTTTTGCACATATCAACCTAATTTAACTTGTTGCTTGTCTGCATGAGTGATCAAACAATTCTATGTGCCTTTCTTGTGGTTAATGTAAATCATTTTCTAGTTTGAACATATGTGGTATGACTAAATATGTGTTAGTCCCCTCTTTTAAAGAAAAAAAAATTGTGAGAAACTTGTGCATGATGAAAGGGCTACCTATGAATATGTGTGAAAGTCGCTATTCGACAGGCTTTAATGATGCAAGTTGTGTCAAGTCGATGGTAAGGACTACCATGTTCAAATAGCGTGAAAGCCGCCACGTGATTGCTAGAAAAGTAGTAAGCTTCAAAAGTAGTCATATGCTGAGGGAGAGCATAGCTCAAAGTCAACCTAATTATAGGTTACAACATATGTGCTCTCTAGATTATGCATTACTTTATCTTACAAATGTGGTGCAACTATATCGATCACTAATTAGATTTGAACGATAGGTTGATTAAGGTTTGATATTCACAATAACACCACTACACATTCAGGAAATTTGTCATCTTTTGACTAGGTACTATGGTTCATATTGCCTGTGTGTATATTACTTCTGTGATCAAGATGAGCTAGGTCTATGTCTCACATAACTATCTCTTGGTATTGGACAAGTGTTGATTTTATACTTGGGTATTGTTTGTGTTTATTATTGGTTTGTCAATTCGTGACAAAAAGGGAGAGATGAGATTAACTATATTGACTTATGTTACTTATGTTAATTTAAGAGGTTGATTTGAGGGGGAGAAAGTGATATTGCTTGTGGATATAATTACTATGTTGTTATTTATATATTTTTCATCACATGGTTTGATTGTTTATGGATTTTTATATATATATTTTTCACCACTTGTTTTTCACATGATTTGATTGTTTATGGATGTGTAGCTACAGCTTTAACAATTTTGCATTCTTCCTATTGTTTTTCGTTAATTTAAGTTCTTGGGATGAAAGTTGTAATGAGGTTGTGTTAGTGTTTAAGTTTTGTCACGGAATTGCCAAATGGGGAGATTGTTAGGATTTTTAGTATTGGCTAATTCCGTTGACAAATACACTTTGTTTGTAATCTTGGTTCAAGTTGTATTTGGGTCAAAATGTCTAAGATTCAGGTTCAAGCCGTTAGAGTACAAGCTGTCCAAGCTGCAGTACAAGCATTTAAAGCACGCAGAGCTGAAACTTTGGAAGGTCATATCTCTTTGCTCAGGTGTCCGTTCAAGCTCCATAATATATGAATTTCATATAACTTTTCGAGAGCAATCTGAATATGTGGAGATCTCGGCTCAAGCGAAGTCTGCTCGAGCGGTCATACATCTGCTAGAGCGGTACGTGAAAATTCTGCAGATTCCAAAGTCTAGATTGCACCGCTTGAACACCGCTACATAACCGCTCGAGCGGTTCGTCGACAATCAGATTGTGTTTTGCTCGGGAAGGACTCTTTGGCTTGCAACTTCTAAACCAATCAGGAGATAGTTCCAGCCTATCTTTCTTGATAATTTTGGGAACCATATAAGAGCAATAAGAAAGAGACTTAAAAATAGACTCTTGATATTTTTCTCTTAGGCCTGATATTCAAAATTAATCAAGAGAGCGAAGAGGGTGAAAAGTTGATGTTTTGAGATCACAAGAACGAGTATTTTCACCAATTGATTTTGCAACTTGAAGAACGATTAGAAGACGGTCTTTAGAGGATTCTAAAGGCGAAGAACATCAAGGGGATTCGGTGTTAAAGCTAAAGCACGGGAGCAGAAATTTGAGGAGTCGAGCACGTAGTCTTAAGCCAGGGTTCGTGCGGATTCAAACAGTAATTGTGAAGTTCAATTACTAGGGCTGTATGTTTGTGCGTGTGTAAACTGTTCAATTTAGTGTTTGGCTTACTGGACATAATTTTTTACCAGTTTGAGTTTCTACGATAAATTCCTGTGTCTCTACTTTATTACTTTGCATTGCATACATTTATCACATAAGTAAAGACTTAGGTTAAAATTCGTATAATACGAAATTTCTAATTCATTGCTCTATATGTCAATACATAAATGTACATATACTGCTCAGCTTTCTTTGCGGGGACTTCCTTGTTATGACCATAACTATTCGGGGAGTTCTTAACTGTTAAAAAAAGAAAAAAGAAAAAACTGAATCAAATGTGTCTAGAGCCGGCAACAGCTGGCAAAAACTGATCAACATGTCTTAGTTTACACTCTACCTGGATGACCTAATCTAATTTATTCATTAGTCAAAGATATGCTGATCAGGTGTGGAATTATCTCCCCTTGCAGATCCTGATGATACAAGGAAGCTCAACCAGTTACTCTTGACTCTATAGTTAATTAAAGACCAAATGTAGAACAAGGTTTCTAAGAGTTGACCTCAGTTGATATTCAAGCAAATTATGTACAGGGTAGTGATCCAAGTTTCCTAAAATTTCATTCGTGGCTCCGTTTGTTTCCATGTAAAATGTTTTACATTGGAACATATTTTTCATGTAAAAAGATTTTGCACAAGAAGTTATTTTATTTTTCATTTTCTGATATTTAGTTGACATCTGGAAAATATTTTTCGGGAAATTTTTTTAGCTGTTTGGCATGAAGGAAAATTTTCAAATATTTTACAAGGAAGAGGTTGGTTTTGGTATAAATCCACCATTGATTCTCATTTGGACAAGAGGGTAAGGGTTTAAAAAAAACAAATAGAAAGGACAACACAAGGAATGCGAAGTAAGGGAGTCCATGCAACTTTCTGGTAAAAACAAATTCCATTCAAGCATTCCGTCATACATTTAGAAGACAAAGGGAGAAAAGAAATTTTATTCAAAGATTCAATTCAGAACAAACGTATGACCAACGTGAAAGACTGAAATTGCTAGGAGTGAGACTAAGAATCTAGGATTGGTTTCAATTTCAACCCAACGAATCCAACCAAAAAGGACCTAAATGCTCAAATCCAGATAGAGAAAGAACAAGGCGAACCAATAACGATAACTTTGCCCAAACAACTAAAATTGAATTCGGAGGTTTAGTTCAACTACACAAAAACTCTCACAAATTGAATCATCGAATATGCTGAACCCTGCCGTCGGAGAGTGAGCTCCAGGAGATACTGCCATCGCCCTCATGAGAGGAGCTGCAAATCTTCGATCACCGGACAATTGGAATCAAGATTATACCAGCCCTTTGAATCAAGTACACAGGGGACTGCATGTTGGTCTCGCAGGGGAGTGAAAATTTTAAAAATTTTATTTTGATTCTACTTGCAGCCTGTTTGGAACTGAGGGACGGGAGAGGAGGGGAGGGGAGGGGAGGGGAGATTTTGAAACGAAAGTGGAACAAAAGAAAAGAAAGAAAGGGGCAGAGTAATTTTAAAAAAATTTCTATTCTTTTTTGTTTTTTTTCCCTTCTTTCTCTATTAGGTTGTATCAAACAAGGGAAGGGTTTAAAATTTTCCTTCCCCTTCTCCAAGTTTCAAACCGGCATTTAAGAGAGAAGGAAAAAGTAAATTAAAAAAGAAAATATGAGAGGAAGGAAAACACTCTCTTTCTCTCTCTTCTCTTTTAAGTTTTTTTTATTATTTATTTTTACAAAATTAAAAAAAAAATAATTTTTCTTTTTCCTTTTTTCATTTCCCTCCCCAAGTGCCAAACAAGTTGTTAATGACCTTTATGCCAAGCTAATGAGAGCCGCTTCCTACAAAGTGCGACAACAATATAGGAGGAGATGTCTGGTTTTAAGGATTTTGGTCCCACTTGGTGGGAAAAAGAAGGGAAAACTGAATTCCCTAGTATTTTCCTTCCTACTTAAACAAGGTTAACAATAAAAATTTCCAAAAACAAATGACCATAAAATAAGAAGAAAACGTTAAAACAACATTTAAAATTGAGAGCCTCTTTCCCACTTTATCTCAGTATTTTCTATTCCTCCCGATATTCATGGGATACCAAAAAAAATTGATTTTATTTGTGCATTCTTTTTCTTTCCTTTCTTAAATCCAAGAATTATACTAATACTCATGTTTAGATCCTCAATTTATGGAGGAAAAATAAAAAGGAATGTTAAATGAAATTATTTTTATTGTTTGGCTGTTGAGGAAAAGTTACGAGTAAAAGAAAATACAAGAAAAATGAGCGAAAAAACTGTATTCTTTCATTTACTTTTACATTGTTATTAATAAATGTCTATTGATTTGTTCTTATTCTCCCAATGTAAATCATACATGAGTATAGAATTTGGAATCTTATATCTAAATCTTACATAGTACATAATGATCATTTAAAAAAAAAAATCCTCATAAATTGGTGAATTTTATGGAAGCTATGCATTATCCACTTATATCTAAATGGGAAATCTCATATATAATTTGTCGGGTGATATGTCTATATTACAATAACTTATATTTATTTACCTTCTTCCTCTCTATACTAGCTTAATCCAAGGACATAAAGGGAGGCAATTTTTCTGCAAAACAAACTCAATTATCCTATCTATAAAAATAAACGTCAATTATTCTATAAATCTAAAACTCTAATTTAACATGATAATGTGATGCGTCTAACATATTAACAATGAATGCTTACATATATTTTTTGCCAAGTCAAATAACATGAGTAACCTTATCTAAAAAAATAAATAAGTAGCATGAGTAACAAATTTGAATAGATGTTAAAAAAGTAGTTAATTTCATCATTGTCACGTTAAAAATGGCATGAGAAAAACTTTAACAATGTGGCATTTGATTACTTGTTGGCACGTGGTGTTCCATACACATAAAATAATTATTTGGAGAAATGAATTTCTAAACTGATTTATGTAAGTGACTGCTAATTTTTTTACTAATTTATTAATTTTAACTGAAAAGTTCATAGAAGGATAAACTCCAAAATTTGATTAAAAAAGTTAATAAAAAAAATAGTTAAAGAAGCCGATAATGAAGAAATGCCTAAGTCTTCCCCCTCTATATCCCCCACGTGGACTTCCTTGCTAAACCAACCATCTCTCTCTCTCTCTCGCTCTCTCTCTCCCCTAACTAAAGTGAGCAAGATTGACGCAAAGAAAACGAGGGGTTGGTTGCTCAGGTCCACTTCGGTCCCGGTACTCTCTCTATTATATAAATAAAATTGTATATATAGATGCATGTGTCTGAGCATATATATGTATACATACACGAAACCCTTACTCTCGTCCTACATCTGTGTGTGTTCATGTAATTGAGAATCAAATTGGAAGCGATTGAACTCCAATGAAAGTTGTGTGTGGTTGTTTGTGTGATGGTAATTAGACTTGAAGCAATTGAACTTCGATTGAACAAAAAATAGAAGAAGAACTCGGATGGATGTTGGATATGCCTACACTTTTTCTGTGATGGTAAAAGGATCAGTAAGGAACACGGGGAGGATTGAGTTCTGATAGGCTGTTCTGTGAGAATTAGTATCATGTTTTGGAACATTTATGAAGTTCTCTTGTTGATTATTGGAGCACATGCAAAAATTTTAGGATCAGGGATGCTCCATAAATTTTGTGTCATAGAATGATCATTGCATAGCTAAACTGAAGCGGGTTTTCGAAGATATAATAGTTAATGTCACTGTGATCAAAAGGTTTGATGATCCTGGTAAATTACTCATGATGAATTTGTAATCCACTCTCCACTGGAATAAATAAAATGTTGTATTAATTAGGCCTAGAGATTCTCGAATAAACAGTTACAAGTAGATGTTGTGTGTTCAATTTTACTGAAAAACAAGGAGGAGCCATCAAAGTTGCAAGGTAAAAGGATCGATCTATTCACATACCAATATAGATTCCGCAGCAATACATATGTAGAAAGGTATAAACTCTATGTCATTTATTTTTACAGATATCATGACATGCATATAGGCTACGACATATTGAAATTTCAAGCCAAACATAGAAGATTTCTCCGGGCCACTATTAAAGTTTTGTTTGACGCTTTTTTGAAAAATAGTCACTAAATGCATGAAACAACCACGAGAACACTATACAATGGCTCTGATACCAATATAAAATAAACTACAAACTTAGCGGAAGCATAAATCCAGGATTTCCTGTTCAAGCGTGAATCGAAAGCAAGCTTGAAACTCGAACCGAAAGTGCTCCACGTGAATCTTGCGTATGTTGTTGATCTACTCACGGAAGAGTGCAATCAAAGATTTCTAAAGCAAAGAGCACCCTCACTTTTCACCGCCCAAGTGTTTTCTCACAACGTATGTTTCTGGGAGAGATTCTGCAAAGCAAAATTGAGATAAATGAAGAATTAACTTCTCAAGTGGTCTGTACGTAGTATATATAGTCCCAGAGAAGTTGTAACTTTTCAGATAGTGGACTCTATTATGGAAAGTGGGTAGTTACTTAACTACCACCCATGAGTCTTAGGTTAGGCATGTTTATGAGCGTCCAAACTGACCCAATATACCAACAATCTACAATTACAATTATGTAATCAGTAAATTACTGTGCCTTTGGTTGTCAATCACATTAAATTAGTATGTATCTAATGTTATCACATTACATATCCAATTCACTTATATCCTTAATTCACTCTTGGATGCTATAAATTGAAACTCGCTATCCTGATAGTAGCCATCCAAACATGTGATATCATGTAGGCCATAATTTTGTTTAGATTTTTAGTAAAATTATTATGAATTCGAATGCATGATTGCCTAAGGTACAATGATATTTTTCAATAGTCTTGTTACCATCAGTCGCGGCTGATGGTGGTCAACTCAGCTTGAGCTCACCATCAGCTGGTGTGTCCTAACTGATTTAGCCACCATTAATCAAACCGATGGTTGCTTTTTCCATTTGCCAATAGCCTCCAAAAAAATATCACCTCTACTCCTTTGGAGGTCGTTTTATTTCAAAGGAAAGTAAATCTGTCAACAAAAAGGGGGGGGTGGGGTGGACTCTCCTACACAAAAATAATACAAAATTACATAATTGTCCATCCAAAATCCTCTTAAATGAAATAGTTTAACTTAGAAAATAATTATCCAAGGCTAAATTTCAAAAATAAATAATTTTGTATCTAATTAGATAAAGGTAGGTGCAGATCTATGAATAGGAGATATTACTCTTACTTTGCAAGCTCTCGTACGTGTAGTGATTTGTTTCGTTTGTCTTTCATTTTCCTCGTGTATAACACTTGGTTAAATGTTTTTTATTTAAATCTTTTACAAAAACGTAGAGAGGAGTAGGGGGTGAGGGTGGGGGGACAACATAAGTCATGGTTCTTAATTAATTAATTATCAAAACATATAACAAGATATATGACTAACTAAGATAAGGTCTTCGGAGGAAATTACCCATCACATTGATTTGTCAAATCTGGTCCTTTTAGCTCTTTAAGTTTTCCAACTGCTGCCTTCCATTCTTCCACTTTTTGAATCCCTTTGATCTGCTGCTCATGCTTCTTACATGCTTCTTCACATTTTTCTTCGATTTTGGATATGTCCACGTTGTAAAAGACAGGTACAACTATATGTCCAGAGGTCTCCCTGCGTTTGAGAATCATTGCAAGTTCGTCAAGGCACGACTTTGAAGTCGAATAGTCCTCGGAGAAGACCACAACTGAAAGACTTGACCCTTGAATTGCTTCCTCAATTGCAGACTTAATATTATCTCCTACTTTTATCCTCTCCTCATCTCTGAGGGTGCGAAATCTTGCACGCTCTAATGCTGCAAAAAGATGGTCAGAAAATGCATTGCGAGTTTCACCTCTGAAGCTCAAGAACACGTCGTAGGCATTTTGAGAAGGGAGGGAGGAGACTTCTTGGGCTCTTGAAGTCATCATTGAACAAAGCTCAAAAGAGATTTTGAGTGAAGGAACGAGCGATCAATAATGTATAAATAGCATTTCTAGCTGAGTTTGCCAGAAGCAATAAATAGTTCCTATAGCTAAAGTGGCTTCTAAGTCATGTTAATTACAGGAATGACCACGGAAATTTGAACAGACGGACCGGTATGCGGACGGAAAATGGCGGAAAAATTCCAAAAAACGCCGTCACGGTTCGAAGGAATTATTAAAACCGAACTCGACAGCCCTTAATTAGGGATCGACTCTTTTTCAGACGTTAGTATTCAAAATTCTTCACTCTTTATCTCATTATATCGGTTGCTAGTCATTCAAATCTAACGAATAATGTTGTTATCCAATTCAAGCTAATATTCTCATTTTGTTAGTTTTTTAACGTTAAGCGAGATCGTGTGTTTAAATAAGATAATATCATCCATTAGATTTGAGTGACTAAACACGTGGCGTAGTGAAATAAAGAGTCCGGAAGATTCTGAATATTAAAATCTAGAATGGAGCCGAACCCCTTTAATTACGTTCGGTATAAAACTATATTAATAACTACACATCCAAAAAGAACACTTCCCAACAAACCATTGTATTTAATTTAATTGACTTTCTTCCTTGTCTTTAGGAGAAATAATTATTCAAGATAATTGTCACGCCACGTCATATCATTCTTACATGGTGTGACATTCTAATTTAATTGTGATATATGTGATATTATTATATGGCGAAAATTTAAAATTTAAAAAATAACTATACACCTAAGAATAGAATAATGACTATAATATGTCAAAGTTGTCTCTCTTTACACATTGCATTATTGAATTAATCATTACACTACATTAACATGATGCTGTGTCATGCCTGTCACATTGAAAAATTTTCCCTTTATGAGATATTATTGGTCTTGCACCACATCATTCTCCTTGCTCGGCTGTTGTCATACATTGCAAACCATTACTAAATGCTAACATATGCTTCAAGGGCACATGTTAATGAGAGACTTAGTGTATTTGTTTTTTTTTTTTTAAAAAAAAGTATTAACTCTTAACCTTTAATGATTTTTTTAAAAACATAATAAATAAGGTTGTTAGTATTTTCTCAGCATTTATATTATCTTGTGTATTTTAAATTTTAGATATAGCCCTATTAAGTTTATATTTTTTTAATTATTTTAATTACAAATAATAAAAAAATTTATTTAAAAAAATAAAAATAACTAAATTAAATTGAAACTATTGCATATCACCATTACCCTACAAAAATCCAAAAAATTCATGGGAAATCAAAACAGCAAAAACTAAATTGATATAGCAAAATAAATGGGTAAGTATAGAAATTGAAACGCATGACAAATAAACATGTACATATAAGTGTGTGAGTATTGTGTGAATATGTGGTTATACTTGGATAAAGACTAAAATAAAGAGTAGTATTATATTCGCATTTATTGTTAAGTTTATCATACAAAATTTTGTTTAAAATGTGTTATTTATTTATATTAATGATATCTCAAGGGTAATTTTGACAAATTAAAAGAGATTTGAAATTCAAAATTTTCATTAATGCAGTAGTTGTATTGGAAGATGAGTACATTATGTCATATTTTATTTAAGCTACAAGTCTTAAATGAATGTCTTCCTTGTTGTTTAAGTTTTGTATGAAACTTATTGCATTAATTACTTCTTAACAAGGCACATGTTAGCAGGATCTTATTATTTTTTATCTCATTATCAACTCGTGTATAACTTGCAATTTCTATGAAATTCCAGTGCACCATTTAGCAATACCTTTTTCTTCTATGGAGAAATCATTTGGTGCTCTTGAAGCACTATGTGTGCTTACTACTTCTCTGACATGGGATGGGTCCCCACCACCTTATAGATGAAATATCTGACCCCACTTACTAGAGGGGACTCACTACCATATGAGAGGTAAAGCAAAAATGACATAATACTCCAAGAACACTGAATCATTTTTCCTTTATGGAAAAGTTTTGTTTATGGCTATTTACGCTCCGTTTAGAATACCAATTTTTAATTCGAAAAGTAAAGAAAAAAGAAAATGTGAGGGAAAATAAAATAAAATAAAAGAGTATTTAGTTTTTTTTTCCCGAAAATTCATATTCAAAACGGAGCATTAAGAAAACTTGAGGGCGGCACTAAAAAAAAAAGCCAACCAAGGGGTATCTCGCAAATTAAGTTAATACACACATATAAAGATGCACAAGTGAGCTACTTAA
The DNA here is from genome assembly GCA_033060915.1 of Euryodendron excelsum. Lineage (NCBI taxonomy): Eukaryota > Viridiplantae > Streptophyta > Magnoliopsida > Ericales > Pentaphylacaceae > Euryodendron > Euryodendron excelsum. Next base: position 13,692,182 of record CM065377.1, read on the forward strand.
AGCAATAAGCTAAAGCACGGGAAAAGGCAACAACCGAGCAATGGGCACACAATTTGGAAGCAACAAGATCGCTTTTATTGCATTAACAAAGCAATTCCAGACTACAATTAAGTAGCAAGTTTAGATAGCCAACAATTGACAAATTAGAGACTTAGACTCACCTTACTATCCTCCCATATATATGCTTTTTAAGCCATTTCTAAAGTGACCCAAGGAAATGTGACACTCCCTTGAGAAGTCATAATGGGTCTACAAAAATAATTGTAAAGAATTTGACAAAACCCTTTTACATACATGTATATATGACCCTAAACTAATTTTATAACCCTTCAAAAAAATTACAACACCTCTCCTCGACAGGATTAGGACACGACCAACTTAGATGCCACATCCCTTGTCATGGAAAAATTTACGGGTGCATCCAACACCAAACTTACATTTATAGACTCTACACAATATGTACAGGCTTGATAGAGTTGGCACGAGACTGAAAAATGAAAACACTGGCATGGCCTTTAAGTGCAGCTCGTGACACTAGGGTAGGCAACAATAGGCAACTCGAGTCTTGACATATACCAACCAACTTTGGGTGATTTTGAGCATGTTTTGAACTTGGGGAGGTGAGTGAAAAATAATTAAAATATTTCTTTTTCTGTTTGATTTTACCTAAAAGGGAAAATGTATGGAAATAGAGGAAAAGGAAAAATAATCACTATATCTCTTTCGCTCTCTCTTCTTTCCTTTTATTTTCTTTGCGAAATCTAATTTTCCATACATTTCCCATGGGTTGGGGAGCAGTCAATCTTGACCTTGACATGTCACCAATCAAGGTAGGGCAAACAAATTGTATATAAAACAAAGTTGCTGATAGGAACTTAAAAGCGGTAATTATTATTCAGTGCTCTTGGAGTCTCACATCACCTTTTATTTTATTTCTTTTGAAACGAAGTGACTCCCTTGCTAGGTGGGTTCTGAACACACCCACGGATTCATTTAATCAATAAACTCATTTTAGATGTGGAGTAAGAATAACGTGATGTTTCAAGAGCTCTAAATAATTTATCCAAAAGTGGGTGTTGATAGTTATACCGCTAGCGTACTCGAACAACTGTGTAATATTGGAAAATACAACTAAGTTTTTCAGGATTTAACTTAATTAGGAGCATATTTTAAATCAACTTATTTATGGAGCTTTTGAGGTAGATTTTTTTTAGCGACTTTTTCGATCAAAATTGATTTTTTTTTTTTTTTTTTTGTTTTGGGACTTTTGGATTATGTGCACCTATCATAAATTTGGTGAAAAAAGTCCTTAAAAATGGAAAAAATAAAACTTTTTCTAAATTGGTTTTTCATATCATTCAAAAGAATTTGTTGCAACACTTTCGTTTCACGATGCAGAAAAATGGCAAGAAAGCCAGTGATTGAGTTACATTGAAGCAATTTTCTTTTCACCTGTTCTGTTTGGTAAAATCTCTGATTGTAAATGGATAAATGTCAAGTAAATATCATAAAACTTTCTTCCCTTCACGATTGGTTCTGAACAATCTTTCTGCATTTTCAAAACTACAACTCACTTAGGAAGGTAATTTTGTTTTGTGAAGTAATAGAATTCCTATGTTTACATCATTTGATATGAAAATTTACAAAATCCTTCTTTTTTAATACCAGCTTAGGTACGTCGATTCGAATAGTATCAGCACACAAACTGAATATGAGAACAGCCCCTTCTATATCATCAATCAACATATCAACATCTAGCAGTATCTGGACTAGTTCGTTTGCATCAATTTCCAAAATAATTTATTTGCACATTTGCACTTTTCACAGAACAGTAACAAGATAGAACTGCCTCAAATTATATATGTTTGGTTCCATACTTGGCAAAACTTAAACAAAGGTGTCCCAGCAGAACTCATTTTAAAAATGATTTAACATGACATCTTTTTTTTACTCCTTTTTTTCTATAGAGTGTCCACGCCTTCGACTAAATACTCCCTCTATCTAGTGTAAGGCCACTGTTCACACGAGTTACATGATTTAATATGGTACTTGTAAATGCATATGAAGGTCAATTTGGGGTTACATGTGCACTCCTCCAATCATAAGAATTATAGTCACGGATTTTGACCCAATTTGAGCACCGGGTTCTCTCAAGGATAGGCATTGGAATGTAAAATATATAAAAATAAATAAAAATAAAAATAATAAAAATCTAGCTTTCAATGTATAATACAAGCTTTATAGTTTAGATTTTTATTTTTTCAAGTCCGTCTAAAATCTTCCTACTCAACACAGTATTTCCCTAGTACTGTATAGAAGTACATTTTTTTAACAACAAAACCAGGGATGTAAATTATGTAGCCTGCATAATTATAAACTGGATGCAAATGCCACCCACCATGGTAATTGTCAGCTTTCTTGCAGCAAAAGAAGAGTTGCTGTAAATTTCACACTGATCTAGTAGTGACAACAACGAAATCCTGGTCTCTGCAACCACCATTGCTGTGGTTGCTGCTCATTCCAAGTTCTACCATTGTCAGGTTATCCTTACGCTGCTTTTCGTGTTCTTCACCTGTAAACCATGCATATGGCCAAAACAGTTACAGGTTAGAGGGATTGTAATTATTTTTATTTTATGGTTTCCAAATGTTGATTTGGGAAGCAACAAGACACACACCTGCAATTTTTATGGGGTCCAGAAATAAGTTTCTCTGCCAATCTGAGCTATGCTTTGGTATGAAAGCATCATTCTTCGAGAAGATTTGATCGCTGAGACTGTACACTCCAGTCCACACCTGATATATTGAACAATCTTGCCAAGTAGAATTGTTGCTGCCTTCGGTACATGTCTCCTCTTCTTCCTTGTACACAACATGGATTCCGAACTCCTGTAACTTGAACTCATTCCTCAGAAAAATTGAAACTTGGACTTCGTCGCCACCTTCCAACAAATGCCCAATTTTCCAATGGCTTAACCATATCATATCTTCATTGGCTCCAGGAACTGCAAAGGATGTTGGGCCGTAGAACCAGTACAGAGATTTGCTCTTGTTACTGAATTTAGCAAAAAATAATGGACGTGAATCATGCCAAAAGTGGCTTAACCAATCTTCCTGATTATTGAGAAGTGCATATACAGAGCACATATTTAAGCCTTGGACCCTATGATTAGGAACTGAAGGCACAGTAAAAGAAACCAAGGACTCTGAACTTTTAAAGCTGAACCAGTCTGGAAACTCTCTTCCTGGGAAAAATGTGCTGAATACATATTGCTCATACAGTGCCTGTGCTATGAGACGTACAATTACATAATACATAATGATATAAAATTACAGGAGAGAGAGAGAGAGAGAGAGAGAACACCTGGATGGGACGCTTCACTATATTCAGTAACATGCCATTTAAAAAGTTCACCTCAATGTTGGCCATGCACTCTAAGTTGAACAAACCCAAGTTTTTTATCATTTCCATTTCATCCTTTCCTACGGGTTGCAACTTGAACAAGCCTTGAATCTCACATAGTTTATGACATTTAGTATGTTCGAGCTGCAGTGAGCTAAACATATTTGATTGATATGTTATTTTCTCCAGTGATGTGCAATGCCCCACGAACAATTTCTCCACACTTGGTAGGCCTAGAAGCGAATGGAGCCTTTTACAGGAATTCAAACGAAGTGTCTGAAGCCCAGTCAGACCTTTCACGCAATCTGGTAGACTACAAATTGGATTTCTGCTCAGATTCAAGTATTGCAACAAGGGCAGGTTATCAAAGTTGCTGGGAAAAGCTTCGTCAGATAAATTGCAGTCCACAAGACTTAAGCTTACTAAAAACCGAGGTAAAGAAATCCACGAAATTTCTGGAGTATTTCTTGGCTTTGATACTGAAGGCCAGACTAATGCATGCCATGGTTTGACCTCAACAGCTGTAGAGAGTAGTTGATTGATAGCAGTTCCATCTGCATGAAGCACTTTCAAAGATTCCATCTTCCCCATCTCTGGTGGCAACTTTTCAAGGTTTGAGCAACCAGAAACAATAAGTATTTCAAGAGATTTTAGCATAGCAATGTTTGTGGGAAGCTTCCTTAGATTTTCGCAATCTTTTGCATTCAAAAGAACAAGTCTCTCAAGGTTGCCAATGGATTCATGAATCTTAAGAAGACTTGTACAATCTTTAAGAATGAATCTCTCCAGATTGGGGAGTAGTGAGAAGTCAGGAGTTCTCGAAAGGCCATAGGAATGGCTGAAATTAAGGAATTTCAATAGCCCAAGAAACTGCAAAAGGACAAAAGGTATTAACTTCATTTAATCAGCAAAAATCCTAAATGGATGGAAAATTAAAAATGATAAAGAGAGAAAAATGTCAAATATACCTTGTTTCCCTTCCAAACTCGTTCCAAGCTGCTATAACGCATGTCAAGAGCAACCAAGCTCTCCAGAGAAAAATCTTTGGAAATGAATTTTAAAGGGAATCCACGCCAACACAACCATCTTAATCCTTTAGGAAATTTCCCATAGCTTCCGCTGAGTTGTACATAATTAAGCTCTAGTAGTCTTAATTTGTGCATTTTTGCAAATGCATCGGTTTTGAAGTCAATCTCACTTCCATTTTTTGGTTCAGTGCCTGCTGATTGCCAGGAGAGGAAGCCAAAATGATGCCGCTTCCGTGAATTTCCTCCATCAGTGAACTGGTGTCGATTTGAACCATTAGCACTAAGGATTGAACTGGCAGACTTAGCTTCCCCGAACATATGCATGTCAAGGACAAGGCCTTCTATCATTTCAGTGCCCTGTTGAGGCATCACAAAGAGAAAATATCATGGATAATCATGTGCTTGTAAGCTGAAAAGAATCCACATACATAAGAAGCATTTTACTTACAGTTTTTTCTCTCAATACACTGAAGGAATCCTTATAATTCCACAATCTGCTACGTTTCCCAGGCTCCTTGGGTGATTCCTGTCAAATAATTTCTCTCCCCATGTCTTGAAGCAATTGATGCATCATCAACTTGTTATTTGCATCAATTGTGATGAGACATCTATCAATGAGATTTTGAACCCCAACTGTGGTGTAGAAATCACATTCGTCTAGTATTCTAACTGAGCAATCTTTGTCTTTCCCAACAAAGAAGCAAGCAATATGGAGGAATAAATTTTTGTCGTGATCATCTTGCAAGGAGTCATAGCTTATTTTGAGTTTTCTCACAATTTGACTTTGAGGGATTGCTTCCAATTTTGCTAATGCACTTTCCCATACATCTGCACTTTTCCCAGAGAGAGATGAACCCAAAACTTGAAGAGCTAACGGAAGTCCTCCACAGTATTGCACTACTCTTATTGAGCTCTCCATGAAACCTTCAATAGGATGGTCTTGTCCAAAAGCATGCCAACTGAACAGCTCAAATGATTCAACTTCATCCAATTTTTCAACCTTATACACCTCATGAGCTTTGTGAGCCTGCAGCAGTCTCTCATGTCTAGTTGTTATGATGATTTTACTTCCAGGATGAAACCAACCTCGAATTCCAATTACTGCATCTATTTGGTCAACTTGATCTACATCGTCAAGAACAACAAGAGCTCTTTTACAGGACAAGGCATCCTTGATTTTAATAATTCCTTCATCAACACTATGTATCCTTTCTTTTTTCCTCTTCAGAATGTCTGAAAGGAGTTGCCTTTGTAGACGGACTAATCCGTTGGGTTGTTCTGAAACTTCCCTGATATTTGCAAGAAAGCTGCTACCTTCAAATCTTTCGTGGTTTAAATTATACGCAACTTTGGCAATGGTTGTCTTCCCTATTCCACCCATCCCGCAAATTACAAGTACACCAACATCAGTTAACTGATCTTGTAACCACAAGTTAATTCTGGTGACTCGAGAATCCATTCCAATTAGGCAAGGTGCAACACTCAAGATCTTGCGGTTTAGCTTATCTTCAATCACTTTAACAATTTTCTGGATAAACTTTGACTCGTGCCTAAGTATCGGAATCAAAATGGTAGATAGATCATAATGAGCATGCCATGACTTGAAGGAATGTGCAAATTACTTACAGATGACTAAATTCATTATTTGGAGAATGATTGAATTAAAAATGAAAACATTATATGGTTAAACCATGCTAAATGTAAATAAATAAATAAATAACCACATTCAAAAAGATTCAACCACTAGTCTAACATTAAATATCCATTTGAACATTGGATTTATTGACGAGAGCATTTTACTTTCGTGATGCTAATAATTTTTATGTTCTCTATTTGTCTTACACCATGAACCTCAAAACTTCTATGAAACTTCCAACTAACTAGAATTCAAGTTTCTTCTTTAACAACATAAAAACAAAAAAAAAACACCATTGGGAAGCCATTAAATCTCCCTAAGGGTCTCTGAAAATCTTCCTTGACTTGAGCATTTTACTTTACAAGAAACTTAAAATGGCCTTTCCATGCCTAACCGGTGCCATCCTCACCGATTCCTACTGCCATATCCCTTTTTATTTCTATTAATTGTTTTATGGTTTTTCTTGTACATAACAGTTTGCTTCGATATGCTTCCAGTAGTTGTTGTTAAAGCAGAAAGAGGTTGGGTTCATGCTGAAGAAAAAGAAATTGTGATTCTTGATTACTTCTCAAAATTCTTTCAAAAAGAACAATGAAATATTATGATTAGGTAAGGACTTTGGAGAAAAATTACCCATCAGCTTGATTTTGCAAAACCATCCCTCCAAAATCTGTAACTTCTCTAAGTGCTGTCCTCCATTCTTTCACCTTCTCCATCCATTCATTTTTTCTTTCATCATTTTCTGCCTTCAATTGCTCATGCCTCACAAATGCCTCTGAAAGACCTCCTGTTTGGTTTCTAACTTCAGAGGGATCCACGTCATAGAATACAGGCAGAACCATATGTTTAGAGGTCCTCTTGCACTCAAGAATCACCAAAAGTTCGTCAAGGCACCGTCTGGAAGATGCATAATTTTTCGAGAAGACCACCACTGAAATCCTTGATAGCTGAACTGCCTTTTGCAATCCTAGCTTAATATTTTCTCCCCTTTCTATACCATCATCATCTTTGAAGGTGCGAAATCCTGCATGCACCAAAGCTGTATAGAGGTGATCAGCAAAGGCTTTCCCGGTGTCTTTGCCCCTGAAACTCAAAAACACGTGATAAGTACAGTGAGAAACGGAGTCATCTTCTTCGGCTTTCATATTAACCATTGAACAAAGTCCTTAGAGATTGTTGAGGATCAAGAAATGTATGCAATCTCTGTCGAGGCACATAGATATTTGTACAGGATATCGATATATATGCAACACAAACATAAATTATAGAATCAGAGTCAATGAAACCGCTATAATAAAAAATAAATGAAACAGTGAGGAAAATACTCTTGTAACCACTTGATTCATGGATTTTACCTGAGGTGGGTCGTAAGGGTCGTAAGTGAATACACATATACTTCATTGCTCTATATGTCTGTACATAAATATACATATATTGCTCAGTTTTCTTTTCTGGGACTTCCTTGTTATGACCATAACTACTCAGGGAGTTCTTAACTGTAACAAAAAATATAAAGCCTGAATCAAATGTGTCTATAGTCGGCAACAGCTGGCAAAAACTGATCAACATGTCTAACTTAGTTTAGACCCTACCTGGATGACCTAATCAAATTTATTCATTAATCAAAGATATGCCGATCAGGTGTGGAATTTTCCCTTGCAGAATCCTGATGATACAAGGAAGCTCAACCAGTTACTCTGACTCTCTAGTTAATTAAAAAGCAATTCTAGAACAAGGTTTCTAAGGGTTGACCTTACTTGATATTCAAGTAAATTATGTGCAGAATCTCTTCGGATTTTAGTCTATCCAGAAAAATTGCCAGGGTTACTTTTTGTCAAGAGTGCTGTGAGCATGTGGCTACTCAGTTAAGTCAGTTCCAGAAAATTTGGTCATCTTAGTGTATACAAATGTACAGGGAAGTGATCCAAGTCCCCTAAAATTTCATTCAGTGGCTCCTTTGTTTCAACGTAAAATGTGATGTTTGGTTTGAGATCCAGAAATATGTCTTGGAATTTTTTAACTGTTTGGAGAGAGAAAATTTTCGATATTTTAGCACGGAAGAGGTTGGATTTGGTATAAATCCACCAGTGATTCTGATTTCGACAACATGGTACGGGTTTAGAAAAACAAATAGAAAGGACAGAACAAGGAATGCAAAGGGTTGTAGTCCATGCAGCTTTCTGGTAAAAGCAAATTTCATTCAAGCATTTCATCATACATTTAGAAGACAAAGGGAAAAAAGAAAGTTTATTCATAGATTCTATTCAGAACAAACACATGACCAACACGAAAAAATAAAATTGCTAGGTGTGAGACTATGAATTTAGGACTGGTTTCAATTTCAACCCAATTAATCCAACCAAAAACGACCTAAATGCTTAGAAAGAACAAGGCGAACCAATGACTATAACTTTGCCCAAATAACTAATATCGAATTCGGAGATTTAGTTGAACTACACAAAAACTCTCAGAAATTGAATCATCGAAGATTCTGAACAATTGGGAAAGAACGCCGGCCTCGAAAATGGTGATCAGAAAATAGCCGTCGGAGAGTGAGCTCCAGGAGACGTTGCCGTTGCCGTTACCATCGCCTTCGTGAAGGAGCTGCAATTCTTCGATCACCGGACAATTGGAATCAAGATTATACCAGCCCTTTGAATCTAGTGCACAGCGAGACAACGGTCTCGCATATTAATTTCTTTCTATGGAGTTCAACAACAATGAGTTGTCTGGTTTTAAGGATTTTGGTGCTGCTTGGTGGGGAAAAGGAAAGGAAAAGCTGATTTCCTATTATTTTCCTTCCTACAGGTTAAAAATTAAAAAATGTCTAAGAAATGGTCATAAAATGAGAAAAAAAACAACATTTAAAATTGAGTCTCTATTTCCGGCTTTATTTCAGTATTACTATTTCCTGCTCTTCCCTATATTCATGGGAAACAAATATATATTTATATATATATATATATTCTCTTTGTGCATTCTTTTCCTTTCTTTTCTTAAATCCCATAATCATACAATACTGTGTTTGGATTCCCAATTTATGGAGAAAAAATAAAAATTAATGAGAAATAAAATTACTCTTGTTATTTGATTATTAAGAAAAAATGGTCGGTAAAAAAAGAAAAAAAAAGTGAAGAAATTGTATTATCTTATTTATTTTTATATTGTTATTAATAAATTCCTATTCTTTTTTCTTTTCTCATTATTATCAGACATGAGTATAAAATTTAGAATTTTACATCCTTCTTCTTTCCTATTCTATTTTCGTGTTCTTTTTTTCCTCAATAATTTCATGTCCAAACGCAGTGCAAGTATTCAGAGCTAAATCTTGCATATTACATAATGATCATCTTATACTTTTTTTTCACATAAATTGGAGAATTTTATGGAAGCTATGCATTACATTATCCACTTATATCTTTAAATGGGAAATCTTATATAATTTGTCTAGTGATATGTCTATATAGCAATAACTTATATTTCTTTGCCTTTTTCCTCCTCTTCCTCTCCGTCTTTTTCCCATAGTTATCAGAACCGAACCGGTGACTAAATCGGTCAAGTCACTGGTTCACTGGTTCAACCATGATTTAACCGATTCAACCGGTTATACAATAAAATAATAATAAATATATATATTTACATAAATAAAAAAAATTATAAATTAGTTAAAAGATAATATTTTATTATTAAAATAAATAAATAATAATTTAAATCTTGTGAAAATTTTGATATTTTGATTTTTTTTTTAAATCGGCCGATTCACTAAATACCGGCTAGTTCATTGGTTTTTTCAAAATACCGGCCGGTTCGTTTGGTTCAATTCGGTTCATATTCATTTTCGGTAAATTAATTAAACCGTACAGGTTCATGGTCCGGTTCCCAGTTGAATCGGTTCAACCGACCGGTCCGATTCGATTTTTATAACTATGCTTCTTCCCTATACTTCCTTAGTCCAAGGACACAAAAACAGGCTGTATGTAGAAGCAATTATTCTTGCAAGAGTAATTTTTATTTTTTTATTATTTTTTTTATTTTTTTGAGGTCCGGCAATTTTAGAGCAACTCTAACCCACTCTCCAAAAGTTTTTTGCTAGCTATAATAGAGAGCAAATCCATAAATTTTTGCTCCAACAAACTCTTTATCCAACTTGCAATTTTAACTATTTGACTTTTCGCTCGCTAAACGTGATAGGTATCTATCTCTCTCCTTCAACATAGATTCATAAATATTAAGAGATAAGGCTGGTTTCATCACAGAGAACCAGCGGCAGCTTCACAAATCTCCAACACCAAAGGTAGGGCTTGGGAATAAGAGGTTTGAAGCTCTCTCTCTCTCGCTTGCGCGCACGCAAAAACCCCCTCCTTCCCCTCTCATCACCTCCAAAAACCCACTCCTTCCCCCACCACCTCTGAAAAAACCCCCTCCTTCCCCCACTCCCCTCCATCCCCCCTCACTCCCTGTTATAGTAAACCCTTCAAATCTACACCCTTCCCCTCAACTGCCTACTTTTGAAAACCCTCCCTCATCTCTCCAATCCCCCATAGGACTCCCTTCCCTTGCTGAATATAGATTTTGTATTTGTTCTATTCAATTTTAAATTTTTTTTATTTTTTGTTCATTATAATCTTTAATTCAATTTTTTGAGTTCTGATTCAAGTTTGTGTATATGATATGATGGACAATATACATAAAATTGCCAGAAAGGGGTTTGCAACAACGGTTTATCAAAAACCATTTTTTGCAAAGCTTATTTAGAGTTTCAAACCGTTTCTTTCACGATTCTATTGATCACAGATCTCTATCAAATTAGAATTTTCCAAGCTTTGGTCATAGCAGCAATATATATACAGATAATATGTGAGGGAAGAAAAAAAAGAAAAAAAAAAGGAAAATGTGGGAAAAAATTTGAGAGGAACCTTGAAGGAATTTTGATTCGTTACTGTGTATTGTAATTTGGAGCAGTAATTTTGATTCGTCACTATGTATTAGGAAAGAAAATGTTATTAAATTTTTATTCATATTGTTGGAATCAATCATAAAGAGAAGAAAGGAAAACGAGATTGTACTTAGTTTATAGTCAACCCATTTTCTTCAATTTCCTGTTGTGTATTGTAATTTGGAGCTTTGGTGGTTCATGGTTGAATGCAATACCGTTGTTGCCTTCACGAGCTTGGATGGTTGGCCAATATTTTCTTCTCCTCTACAACTTTAGTTGAGGTTTTGGAATAATTACATTTAATATACACTTTTCAATGATACATTATGATCTTTGTTGTGGTGTAGTTAAGTACAATTCTTCAGTGTCATACATCTATCTACTTATGGTATGCAGAACCTATCTACACCATCTAGCGTTCATCGTATCCTCGGCATTCATATGCTTCTGGGCTTTGATCATGAGGTCCGTCATGGTCTTCGGAGGCTTCTTGGCTAACGAAAACATGAATTTGTGGGTCCTGACTCCGCTCATGAAAGCGGTGACTGCGACCTTGTCATCAACATCGTCCACCTCCAAGGTTTCCAGGTTAAACCTGCTGACAAACTCTCAAAGAGTTTCGTCTTTCTTCTGCTTCACATTGAGTGGGTTGTCGCCGGTCTCCTCTGTCGCTTGTATCCAATGTAGTGTTCGACGAACAGTTTGCTGAGCTGAACGAAGGAACTAACAGTGTAGGGCTGAATCCAGTTGAACCACACTCTAGCTGCTCCTTTAAGAGTGACAGGGAAGGCTCGGCCCATAATCTCGTCGGAGACGGCCTGGAGCTGCATCAGGGCCTTGTAGGTCTCCAGGTGGTTCAATGGGTCCTTCGTCCCATCAAACATCTCTATGGTAGGCATCTTGAACTTGGGCGGTAGAGGGACCTGCATGACTGCCTGGGTAAATGGGGAGTCGGTTCTGTTCACCATCTCCTCAACGGTGTTCGGAGTTCTGGTCTTCACAGCCTCCATGACCCCGGTCATTTGGGCTTGGAGGGCTTTCAAACCTTCGTCCAAGGCCGGGGGATTATCCCCTCTTTCTCCCTCCACCTCGGTGTGTTGGGGGCGATGTCAATGGCGCGAGCCAGGGGCCCGACTTTGTGCTTCGTCCAGTGGGGCATAGTCATTTTGGGGTGGCAGCATAACGCCGCGGGGCAGGATGCTGCCGCTAGGCAAGACGAGATCTTCATTCACCTCTCGGCTGGCGTGGTATCTTTCATTGTCCGGTTGAACTCTAGGCGGTTGCCCTCCTGCTAGGGCAACAGGGAGTCGTTGAAGCAACTCCTGATTTTGGGCAATCAGCATTTGCATTTTGGCCATAACATCGGCCACACGGGTTTCGAGGGCTACAACTTTGTCGATGTGTTGGTCATCTACGACCCTATTGGTATTTTGATCTACCATGGGTAAGGGGGTGCATGAAGTGCCGGACCTGGTGACGACCATAAAAATAGAAAAACAATCATTTCCCATAGACGGCGCCAACTAATAATGCAGTAAATTGGTCTCCGGGTCAGCAACAACTAGCTCCGATAATCTGAGAAGAGAGAAAGGGTGAGAGGCACCGGTATGATGCCTGCCAAGGGCACTCCGATGCTAAAGTTAGTTATTTGGAGATATTTCAATAGAGTTTTTTCTAGGGTTTATGTTTGCGTACCTTGTTGAAGAAGATGAGTTTTCTTTTTATATGGGTCGACCTACTTGTAGCCCTAGGAGGGCATCGCATATACAAAGATAGTGGGAGATGGTTGTCTCCCCACGTGGCAACGTCTAGTTAGGTTGTTAGTGGTGGCCCCCACTAACGTGGCAGGTGAGGGGGAATGAACGGCACTGTCCCACAAGGTCTGCTCGGGGTATGGTCTGCTCGGTCATGCTTGGCATGGTCGCGCTTGGTCGTTCTCGGCATGGTCATGCTCTGTAGGTCATGCTCGGTATTGCACAGCTATGGTCTGCTCGATCATGGTTGGCCATGGTCTTGCTCAGACGTGGTCGGCCAAGGTCTGATCAGCCCATTGTTGGGGGTCCTGATCGGTCCCCATCACAACTTGTAATCAGTGTAACCAGAGAGATATTAAAGGAAGATTTTCTTTTCTCATGACTACTACATCAAAACACACCCTTCTCTTTCATGACCCACAACCAAAATTTTCTCTATTCGAAGTCAATAATGACAGCAAGCTCAAATCTTAGCCATGTCACAGGAGATTTGATCCAATCCAAAACAGCTTGGCAACCATAAGAGGATTTGTTAAAAGTTAGCACATGATGGTTTAGAATTTTTTTTTTTTTTTTTTTTTGTTTAATTGGGATCCATGGAGATCATTGTTCATTGGGGGAAATAGTGTCTGGATTTTCCTTCAATTGAGATTTTCTAAAGAGAGAGAGAGACTAGAAAACTTGGGTTTGCAGATGATTGCCATAGGTAGCCTAGAAAGAGAAAGGGAGCTATGGGGTCCTTGGTGGGTGGCTGCAATGGGTGGTGTGGTAGTGTAGTTCTAGTGTGAGAGAGAGTGGGAGGTGGCTGCTAAAAAGATGGAACCACTGTGTGGTGGTAATATGCAGTGGTGTGAGGTCGAGGGATAAGGAGGAAGGCAAGTTCTAGAGAGATAGTGGTGGGTTTGGGAGGAGTGACGGAGAAAGGTGGTGCTAATGTAGAAGTTACAACTAGTCGGAGGTGAAGTTGTTTTGAGAGAGAGAGAGAGAGAGAGAGAGAGAGAGAGAGAGAGAGAGAAATGTGAGAATAGTTAGTGAGAAGTGAGAAGGTGTTCGGTGCACGATTGCCTATGGGGTTTTTTTTTTTAAGAGAAATAAAGAGAAATATTTAGAAAGAAAAAGGAGGTTGTGCTGGTGATGGTTCAACTGTGTGGGTGGAAAGAAAAGAAGAGAAAAACAGATAGAGGTGGCTGGGGGTGGAGATTGGAACGACTACCATGTGAGATTGGTTTGGGTCTATGGTGAGGAATGTTGAGGTTCGAGAGAGAGAGAGAATCTGATCTAACCGTTTGTTCGATAAAGAGACCAAACTTTTGAGAATTACCATGTTGATTTGTTGGGATATTTATTTTATAGGCCTTTCCCTAATTCGTTTTCGTACCTGTATATTCTAGGGGTCACTGATTATGTGTCTCAGTGAGTAAAAGCCATTTTTTTGCATACCAATGATCACCGTGTTGTGATCAAATTTTTTAAAAAATACATCTTATGTTTTGATATGTCTCGTGCTGTAATTAGTGGTGGTGGATTCTATTTTTACAATAAACCTATAGGTCTTTTGATGAGAAAATATAGGGTGGTGCACAAGGTTAGTACACCTTATCATCCCCAAATTCAAGGCCAAGTTGAGTTGGCAAATAGGGAGATTAAGCAAGTTGGGGGATTACGCCTCGAAACGTGGCAATTCTCTAGTTTGGGGATAACGTTTTCTTATGTTTGTGTTGTTAATAGTTTTGTCTTTATGAGCAGCAGACGTTAAAAAACTGGATAGTTTCATAACTTCTCATATAGATGGTCGAGTGCTTACATTTGCATGTTGCATCTACCAGATATTTTTATTTAGTATCAAGGGCGAGGTAATTCGCTGTGCAAAGATGGTAAGGAGAATTGAGCTCCAAGAGTAGCAACCTCAACTTCTTACTGGTCGCAATACTCTAGCCTGTAAGTGAAAAATAAAGAGACTAAATAAGTATCATCATTGTTCTAGACGCACGTGTGTGGATAAAAATTTCAAATGGAGTAATCAACTAATGTAAGGAAATCAAATGGTTTACCTACATATTAAAGGGAGAATAAATGCTCAGACATTGAGACGCCTTGGAATCACCAGAACAGTAGACTATCTTGATTGTGATGTCAAAAGTCTGGCTCGATTTTGTAATGATTATTCTTCTTAGGGTGTGTTATGTTTGAGTATTTTATTTGTGTGTTTATCTTTATTTGTAAATATGACTAATATTTATTTTACAGATATTTTGTATTTTTCAAAAGCAAAAGAGATTTGCGTATCTTTTATAATTTTGTACAGTTTCATGTGAAATGTAAATGTAAATTTTTGAGATTTGTTGAAACATGTTTTTATTCACCTTAGCACAAATTTTGTTTTATTCTTTCTTTTTAATACAATTACAAGATTTTTTTCCGTAACACATAGAAAGAATCTATTTTACATTACTTAGTATCATATCATGATCAATTTAGTATTTTTACATATTGTATACTTTCATCCTTACAAAAGTATAGATTATTCACCAAGTAAACTTTAAAGCCAATAACACTTTTCAGAATGTTTACATTTACTTTTGGTGAATTTCTTTCACATTAATTTTTTAATAGCTCCATTATATTTATATTTGACTTAATTGTTTTCATTGCTACAGTAATTGAATATGTTAAATTCTTATAACCTTGAGCTGTTGTGCACTTTCAAAAATGAATCGAGGGTATCTTTGATCTTTTGAGCCACAAATTTCTTTGTTAACATAATTCCTTTGGAACTATCTTTAAACCTATTTCTTTATCTCTTGCTATATATATCATTGCCAAAATTTTGTCCCTAAATACGAAAACACAAGTATCTTCACTTTTGCAAGTTGAATTAAAAAAAAAGGGTATTTTATTTGTAATATGAAAAAAACAAATTAGTACCGAAAGAAAGAAAAAAAAACAAATGAAAAAGAAGAAGAGGTTGGTTGTTGAAAAAATATCAAATCAAATTAAATGAAATAAAAAAATTGAAGGTATGTATTCATTGATCAATTCATGCCTTGATCACACATGTTTTGAACCCTTGTATTTTTTTTTTTCCTGTCTTATACCTTACCAAGTTACAACCTAAACAAAGTCCTCGAAAATTTGATGTATACATTACTTGTTCGTTCACTTCGTAGAGAATTCACTTATTAATTGTTTGTGTGATTTTACCATTGTTCTTTTATAGAGTTATGCCAAATAATTTCTCACTTTATATATTCATGTCTTTTTATTTATGGTTGTCTCTTTTGATTTCACATTACATTTATACTTTTGTAAGGATAACCGGTGTGAGATGCCTATATTATTCCTTTCTGAGAGAATATCCAGTGAGATGTCTACATTCACTTTATATATTCATGTCATGTAATGATCAAACACACACAAAAATCTCTCATAAGTTGTTCTAAGACCATTATCTTGCTTGTGTATTAAAGTGTAGGATAGCCAAAACATGCTTATGTTTTGATACATGTTATACTTTATCCTCTTAATCCTCAATTGCAAGCTCATTTTTATGTTTGTGAGTACCATCACTGAAAACCCTCACAAGACACCACTCGTCCACTAGGGATAACCTAGGGGTTTAAAGGCTTGGTGCATATACTAAATGCACTCGTGATTCCTATGAAAGTGGAGCATATCTTTTTAAGTGTGTTTATTTATTTTGTTAGGGACTAACAAAAAGTAAGTTGGGGGTGTGATTACATTGTAAATGTGTAATTACAAGTTGCTAATTTTGTGTTTGTTACCATTAAAATAATTATAAATAGTTTTAATTAATTTACTTTTAATTCTAATAAAAAAATTTTAAGAATTTTGTAGGCTTTTAAATAAAAGAGGGAGCAAACCTACATGGAAAGAAAGGAGTCTTCATTGATTGAAGCCTACACACATAGGCAAACATCCCTTTTTTCAACAACTCCACCAAAACAAGGAACTCATGTTTTTGCTTTTAGATAAAAAAAAAATGGAGTAAACTCACATGGAAAGAAGACAACTCACATGGAAAGAAGGGCAAAAGAAGAAAAGAAGAAGAAAGTGGGTGAGTAATTGACATGGAACGAAGGCAATTGACATAGAAAAAAGGCAATTCACATGACAATTAACATGAAAAGAAGGCAACTCACATGAAAATTCGCATAGAAAGAAGGCAATTGACAAGGAAAGGAGACAAAAGAAGAAATTAATAATTAAAGAAAAGAATAATGCATCATTGAAGGGAATGGATGGCTTCATCTTGTGAGTCTATAAATAGCAACACCAAGACCAATGAAGAGGCAAGAGGCAAGAGAAAGAGATATTTAGGAGCTTTCAATTATTTATGAAGTCATTTTTTTGAAGCCAAGTTTTTTCATTGCAATGAGTAGCTAATTTTTTTTTTTCTTAGAACCAATTATGAAGATCATCCGAGAATCTTAGGATAGTAACGAAGGTAATTGAATTTTCTTTGAGAAAACTTAGATTCTTAACTAAGTTTGGTAATTTCTATACACAAATCTTAATTTGGAATCATTATTGCACAAATCGATGGTATAAATCTATGACTTTAATTTTATTATTCTAGATTTAATTATTATTGAATTTTGTTTTAATCGTTAAATCTTTCGAATCAAAGGCTCAAGACGAAGCTAATGATTTTATTTACAAAACCTCTGTTTGAATTTCAAGTGAATCGGGTAATCGGATCAATTGTATCCAAGACTGTTTTATTAAGTTTTATTTAAAGTCTAATTCAACAATCATCAAACCCCCCAAAACAAACTATTTTATTTTTGTTACTATTTTTTTTCTACACCAATTGTCCAGATTTTATCGGTACTGTTAATGGTAAAATTCAAACAAGTTGGCTTAGATTTCAACTAAAGTCATTGCAATGCTACGGTATTTAGCATGGCTTAGTCGGTTTCTAATTTTTTATCGTGGGTAAATTCTAGCACCAGCTTTGCATGTTTGGATAACCGTTTCTTGTGGTTCGACCTTATCGGGTTATTATTAAATACTATTTTGCCACACCTGCTCTTGGGTGTATTAAGCAGATCAAATCAATATTAACTATTCATTCTTAGTTGTAAACATGATTTTACTTCCTGGATAAAACCAATCTCGCAATATTCCAAGTATTGCATCCAATTGGTCCAATTTATCCACGTCATCGAGAACTATAAGAACTCTTTTGCTACATATGGCATCTTTAATGATAATAATCTCTTCATCGACACTGTTTATTTTCTCCTTTCTTCCCCTTAGAATATCTTAAAGTTATCCTTGTAACTAAATCAAACCATTTTCTTGTCCTGAAATTCTGCTTATATTCTTAAGAAAGCTGCCACCATCAAATCTTTGAAAGTTTAAATCGTACACAATTTTGGCAATGGTTGTCTTCCCTATTCCACTCATCACACAAATTGATGCTATACTATAACATTGGTTGATCCATCTTGTAACCACAAATTGATGGTTTTGGCTTGAGGATGTATTCCAATCACGTAATGGTCAAAACCCAGTGGCAGGAATCTCATGCACTTGACAGGAATCTCATACACTTAGCTGGACTGGGGAGGACAATACTTCTTAGTTTATCTTTTAACATTTTTTTTTATAAATTTCTAGATAAACCTTGCCTCATAGCTACAGAATACAATCAAGAAGGAAAATGAAGCACAATAAGCATTTCAGGACTTGAAATAAATTAAAAAATAAAAAAAAATACACTTTACCCCCTAGGGTTAAGGCGAGGTACACATATGTAGTTCCAAATGCAACACTTCACCCCTCTAGAGTTCTGACCAAAGTGTCATGGTAGACATTTCCATCCAAGTTAACAGAGTGTACATTAAATGCGCAAAAAGTTGTGTATGTTAGAAAGCGGGAAACATTCCCTCCAAATGTTATTGACCAAAATGTCAATTGTGCCCTTTTTTTCCCTTTTGTTAGTATTTTATCTACAAATTTGCTTTTCTCCTAAACATATCTGCAAACACATGCAATGAAATAAAGACACGGAAGACAAAGGGAGAAGGAAAGAAAGAAATAGAGAAGGCACAAAGAAAATGGCTTCATCACAAAACTCCCAAGCAGTGAACTACAATAGCAACCAACTATGTTATTGTGGAGGAAGAGCTCCAATGAGGACTGCATGGACAACAAGGGACTTTGGAAGAAGGTTTTTTTAGGATGTGCACGATTTGGGGTAGATTTTAGATATTTGTCTTTTGATTTCAGTACTGTCTAAAGCACAATGTGAAATTTTTGTTGCTTTTTGTTATAGGGTCAAGGGGGTTGTGGTTATTTTGATTGGATTGATCTACCCATTTATCAACATTGGAGAAAGATCATTCCCAGATTAATTCAAAAAGTTCATGCTTTGGAAAGGGAATTCCTAAGTGCTCAAATAAGGGAGAGGCTGTTGCGTATTGCATGTGTTGCATCATGGGTGATTTTCATCTCGTATCTAATATGGAAGAGCTACATTGGGCAAAAGCAGCAGTAGGCGTGGTTGCAATGGTTAGATTGGGTTGTAGAGGAAGCACATTGTTGGAAATGTTCAGAGTAGGCAATTTTAGTTTTGGTTTTGTAATGGTTGCATTAGGTCAAAATGATGTTAGTATGCTGGCCTATTTAAATCACTTGTAATGTCTTATTGAAATAGAGAATCTCTTTTTAAACTGTTTGTGGGTCCTATTTTTTTTACACAATTTCTTATGATTACACTACATAATACCAAACAATGCACACAAAATTTAAGCAGTACTAAAACCATAAACTAATCCAGCCATTCATTAAAAAAGGTTGCATACATAATTTTATGTTCCCACAAACATCAACCAAAATAGTGCCATCACAAGCCTAATAGTTAACAAAAAAAAGTACTTCAATGTGACTTAGACTTCAGTATTCTTCCCAACTAATTCACCTTTTCCATTCAGTGTTTGACTTGGGTTTCTTCCTTTTAGTTGGCCAAGTCCTAGACCTTGTCCAATAGCAAGCCCTACTCTATACCTTGTAGCACCAGGAGGAACTTATTTCCTCCCCACATGTGCATCACCAACTCTATCTACTCTAGCCGGGTCAATTCTCAAAGATCCACTTTTACCACTAAAGCATTACAACTTAGCAGGTTGTGAATAGGCAATAACAGGGGATTTCCCCTTTGAGTTCATTACACTTTGTGGCTGAGAAGAAAATCCACTAGCACTTGATTGCATATTAGCATTTGGTTGTGAGTCAGATCCACCTCCATGTGATGCAACGTATAAAGATTAAGAAAAATTTAACATATAAAATTTCATATAATAAACATAGAAATGATTCAAGATAGATTCACCTACCATTGATGGTCCTTTAGTTGTTGTAGTAGATTTGGTGCTTATATTATTTGATGTTGAACTAGCCCTTGTGTTTGTATTTTTTCTTATGTTATAATAGGTTTACCCCTTTTCTTGAATAGCTTTGAGTTAGAGTGGACTGGATTCTTGCATGATCTCATATTGTGTCCCCTCTACAAACACTTTGCACAGGTGACATACTTGTTCTTCCTTGACACTTTGTTTGGTTTGGTTGGCTCATCTGCACCTCTCCTTATTGCCTTCCTTGGCCTTCCAGCTTGTTTCCTCATAAATGGAGGGGAGATTGGATCAATGCCAGTCTCAATCTAATCATGTTGTCCTGGTACTGAATGAATCATATGTGCATATGCCTGCATATATGTGTCTTTGTTGTAGCAAGGATGGACATAATCTTTTGTCTTTTGCTTATTCAATCCAATTTCATGTTTACATAGAATACTAGATAAGTCCCACATTCTACATCCACAAGTTTGATTCCTCAAATTAACAACATGTGAAGTATCAAAGTAGTCCACTTCAAACTCCATCTCCCTTACAAAACTAGCAAAACAATTTCTTGATTCAAGTTTGTTAATATCTAAAAGTGTTTGAATATTGGGGCAAATGGTTCCCCCAAATTTCTTTATACCCTCACTTTTCACCTAAATCCCATTCATCAACCTTCTCTTTATCCATTCAAGCATTGACAATATAGGCTTGTCCCTAGCATCTAAACTGTAATTATTGAATGACTCTTGTTGACTCAAGGTTGTCCCCCATGTTGATTTTGATGATAACTAAATCTTGTGTTATTTTACTAATGCATTTGCTTAGTGTGCAAATTAATAAAGATTATAAATTAGACTTGGAAGTTTGACTTAAAGTCTAATACATGTCAAAGTGGATGCACAACAAACTAAGTTCAAACAATGCACTAAGAGTCATGCAATGCACCAAACAGAATGGCACCTATTCCAACTTCAAACAAATGACTTGAATTCAAAGAGATTGAAGGTGTTCAAAAAAAGACTTCATCAAGTATGTATAAACTCAATGAATTTGACTTGAATTTTAAGAGATTGAAGGTGTTCAAAAGAAGACTTCATCAAGTGTGCAAAGATAAATTGAAGATGACTTGATTTTGAAGAGATTGAAGATGTTTGAGAAGAGAATTCATCATAATTGCAAAATCTCTACAAAGAATCCAAGTGAAGACTTCATCTGGGATGTAAAGAATCAATGAAGATGATATGTATTCAGAGAAATAAAGATGCTCAAGAGTAAACTTCATCAAACTTATAAAAGACTCATTAAAGTGATCCTAAAGAAGAAAGAAGGATGTGCAGCAAAAAGAAAAAGCTCGGCAATGAGACATCATGAATATGAAGCTCTACATGAATGAAAAAAATGATTAGTAGCAGAAAGAGAGAACTCGGCAATGAAGAAGAAGAGCTCTGTATTAATGGAATGAAGTTCTGGCAATTTGGAAACCAAGAAAAGATGATTATCAAATGATAGATTCAATCCAAATTGAATAGAAGACAACTTTGATGGATTGAAGATTTTGATCTATCAGCATACTCCAAAGAGAAGACTTTTTGAAAATCTTATAGTATTGCTAAAGCTCAACTTGATCATTGGAAGAATGAATGAATGAAGATTTCTAGGCAATATGTCGACACATGCAGGCAGAAGCCAAAAGTTTGACAACAAAATGATCAAGTGTCGACACATGAAAATGAAGAGTCGACACATGAAGACAGAAGCCAAAAGGTTGAAGACAGAATGATCAAGTGTCGACACATGGAGATAGTGAACAACATCTGAAAAATGCAGACCAGTTGTGTCGACACATGAAAATCAAGTGTCAACACCTGAAAAATAACAACTAGTTTTTCTAACGTTATAACAGACTGGACTTGCATTAAATGAACCCCAACAACCTCCAACGAACAAAATCAATACAGAAATTTATATACAAGCTTCCAACTGCATTTATACATGGAGAGATATGAGAAAAACAAAACCACTGACTAATCAAGCTGAGAAAATCTGAATATTCCTTTTGTCTTTATTTTGACATTAAGTGAATTATCATTTTCATATCCACTTTTGATAGAGAGTTTGTATTTTGTTTGTATAACATTTATACACTTGTAAGTGAGAGTTTGAGAGTTCTCTTGGAAAAAAAAAAAACTTTTGTAAGTTGAAGTAAAACTTAGACAAAACCACTTGATAGTTGGAAGAACTTGAAAAAAAGTTCTTGTGTAAAAGTGAGTTAAGCACTTGGTAAATCAGCACCTACTTTGTAATTAAAGATTGCATAGTGGAAGAAAACTTCAAGGGGATCTTGGGGTGAAGACATAGACCACGAATTGTGGTTGAACCTCGGTAAATCTTGGTGTGCCTTCTCTTGCTTTATTTTCATTTTCTTTTTGATTACATTGCATTTTATATATCTTGATCACTATTCTATTGATTAGATTAATTTTTAATTAGTCTTAACTGGTATTAATTTTTGAAAAATTCAATTCACCCCCCTCTTAGGTTGCCATTTGGGCCAACAATTGGTATTAGATCTTGGATTCCTATTTTAGGCCTAACATCCTAGGAATAGATCCATAGTAACTAATTTTGGAAGCTCTCTAAGTGAGGGTCGATCCACAAACAGACCACCTATGTTTAATGGCACCAATTACAACTATTTGAAGAATAGAATGAGAATCTATATTCAATCAGTAGATTATGAATTATGGAGACTTATAGTAAATGGTCCCAAAACTCCTACAACAAGAATAAAAAGAACTGATGTCCCTAAACCTGAATCTTAATGGGATGAAGATGATTTGAAAATGTTGCAATCTAATGCCAAAGCCATGAACATTCTATATTGTGCACTTGATCCCAATGAAAATAATCGCATTTCTACTTGTGAATCAGCTAAAAAAATATGGGATAGACTAAAGGTTACACATGAAGGTACCAATCAAGTTAAGAAATCTAAAATCAATATTTTGGTACATAGTTATGAATTGTTTAAAATAAAACCTGATGAGTCTATCACCGAAATGTTCATAAGGTTCACCGATATTATTAATGGCTTGAAATCTCTTGGAAAGGTGTATCCTAACAATGAACAGGTGAGGAAAATTCTAAAGTCACTGCCAAAGGCTTGGGAAACAATAGTTACGGCAATCCAAAAAGCAAAGGACCTCAACACATTGCCTCTTGAAGAATTCTTGAGCTCTTTAATGACTCATGAGCTTACTCAAAAGCAACATACCCAAGAGGATGAAGAAAAGAAGAAAAGGGCAGTTGCATTCAAGTCCACCAATCAAAATGATGAATCAACAAGTGAGGAGGATGAGGATGAAATTGCCCTCATCACTCGAAAATTCAGAAGATTTATGAAGAAGAAATGGAAAGGTGGAAAGAAGCATGAAGCCAAAGGAGAATCTAGTAAAGAATCCAATATCATATGTTATGAATGTAAGAAGCCTGGTCATATAAAGGCTGAATGCCCTCTGCTTAAAAATAAAGGAAAGAAATACCAAGAGAAGAAGGCAATGATAGCTATGACATGGAGTGATGATGAAAAATCAAGCTCCGAAGAAGAAGTTGAACCTTAAGAAGTAGCTAACCTTTGTCTCATGGCTATGAGGAAGACAATGAGGTATCAAACTCTTTCCAATTTACTTTTAATGAATTATAAGATGCATTTGATGATTTACTTTATAAATTCAGAAAAATGAGAATAAAAAATGAACTTCTTAAAAAGATGGTCTCTACTCATACTAAAGAAAATGAAGGTTTACAAAAAGAAAACGAAGTTTTGAAAAATGAAGTTTGTGCTTTGAATGATAAGATTAAGAAAAACTATTTTTCAAAGGATTCTTCAAAGGAAAACCAAATTTTGCTTGATAAGGTCAAAAGTTTGGAAACAACTCTTTTTAGATGTGTCAATGGAAAATAAAAATTGGATGCAATCTTGGAAAAACAAAAATGCTCACTAAACAAAGCTGGTCTTGGCTTTGATCCTTTTAAAAGAAAGAAATTTTTGAAAGGCAGATTTAGTGCTTCAGTTAGAAAACCACAAATCTCATATTTTTATTGTCACAAACTAGGACATATTACTAGTAGATGCTATACTTTGCAAAAATCTATTGCTCCTAGCAATGCATAGGTTCCTAAAAGACCATTGTGGACTAACCCCCAAGGACCCAAATGATTTGGGTACCTAAGGTCAAATGAATTTCTTTTGTAGGTATGCCTTCAAGCAAATTTCAAGAAAGACCATTGTTACTTGGATGGTGGATGCTCAAGGCATATGATGGGAGATGAAGCACAATTTGTTGACTCAAGGTTGATCTTCATATTGATTTTGATGATAACTAAACCTTGTGTTATTTTACTAATGCATTTACTTAGTGTGCAGATTAATAAAGTTTATAATTTAGACTTAAAATTCAACTTTAAGTCTAATACATGTCAAAGTGGATGCATAATAAGTTTAGGATCAAGCAATGCACTCCAAGAGTTATGCAATGAACCAAACAGAGCAATGACACTTATTTCTACTTCAAACAAATGATTTACATTCGAAGAGATTGAAGGTGTTCAAATAAAGTTTTCATCAAGTATGCATAGACTTAATGAAGTTGACTTGCACTCAAAAAGATTAAAGGTGTTCAAATAAAGACTTCATAAAAGTATGCAAAAATCAATTGAAGATGATTTGATTGTAAAGAGATTGAAAATGTTTAAAAGAAAATTTCATCAAGTGTGTAAAGATCAATTCAAGATAATATAATTGAATTTGCTTGAAAAGAGAATTCATCTTGATTGCATGATTTTTACAAAGAATCTAAGTAAAGAATTCTTCTGAGATGTAAAGAATCAATGAAGACAATATGTATGAATAAACTTCATCAAGTTTATAAAAGTCTCATTGAAGTGATCCTAAAAAAGAAAGAAAAATTACTAGCAAAGAAAAGAGATCGGTAATGAAGCATTTTGAAGCTCTACATGAAAAAGAAAACTTGGCAATGAAAGAGAAAGCTCGACAATGAAAGAGGAAGCTCGGCAACAGAGAAGAAGAAATCAACATTGATAGAATGTAGTCTTGACAGTTTGGAAATCAAGAAAAGATGATTATCAAATGATTGATTCAATCCAAAGTAAATAGAAGACAACTTTGTTGAGTTGAAGACTTTGATTGATCATCATACCCCAAAGAGAAGACTCTTTGAAGATCTTATAGTATTTCTAAAGTTGAACTTGATCATTGGAATACAGAATGAAGAATTCTGGGTAATGAGTCGACACATGAATATGAGGAGTCGATACATGAAGATAAAACTAGATTTCTGGGCAATGAGTCGACACATGGAAATGAAGAGTCGACACATGAAGACAGAAGCAAAAATTTAAAGACAGAATGATCAATGAGTCGACACATAGATATGAAGAGTCGACACATGAAGACAGTGGACAACATCTGGAAAATACAGACCAGATGTGTCGACACATAAGGAATAACGGCTAGTTTTTCTAACGTTATAACGGACTAGACTTGCATTAAATGAGCCCCAACAACCTTCAACGGACAAAATCAATATAGGATTTTATATACAAGCTTCCAACTGCATTTATACAAGAAGAGAGACAAGAAAACAACAACCATTGACTGATCAAACTGAAAAATCTAAACATTTTTCTTGTCTTCATTAAGTGAGCTTTTATTGATTCTATCCACTTTTAATAGAGAGTTTGTAAATCGTTTGTATATCTTTATACACCTGTAAGTGAGAGTTTGAGAGTTCTCTGGTGGAAGAAAAACTCTTATAAGTTTGAGTGGATCTTGGACAAAACCACTTGGTGGTTGAAAGAACTTGGAAAGAAGTTCTTGTGTAAAAGTAAGTTAAGCACTTGGTTAATCAGCATCCATTTTGTAATTAGACTTTGCATAGTGGAGGAAGACTTCAAGGAGATCTTGGGGTGAGGATGTAGACCACGAATTGTGGTTGAACCTCGGTAATTCTTGGTGTGCTTTATATTGCTCTATTTTTCACTCTTTTTCTGATTACATTGCATTATATATATATATATATATATTTGTTCTATTGATTAGATTAATTTTAATTAATCTTAATTGCCATTAATTTTTAAAAAACCCAATTTGCCCCCCTCTTGGGTTGCCTTTTGGGCCAACACAATTCACATATCTTTTACCAAAAGATGGAGCTCTTGTCACATTTGGTGACAATAGGAAAAGAAAGATCATCAGTATAGGGAGTATTGGTAAGAATTCCTCTACCTCTATTGAAAATGTATTGCTTATTAAAGGACTTAAACACAATCTTTTGAGCATTAGTCAATTTTGTAACAAAGGATGCAAGATTGTATTTGAATCCTCTAAATGTGATGTGATTGACATTAATGGTAACAAGACTATTCTTACTGGACATAGATAAGGCAATATATATATTTTCGATCTTAATGATTTATCTTCTTGCAAAGTTGAATGTCTTGCCGCTATGAATAGTGATGAAAATTAGTTGTGGCATATAAGATTTGGTCATATAGTATAAGCATACTTTCAAAGATTTCTAAAAATAATTTGGTCAAAGAATTTCCAAAGATAAAATTTAACAAAAATAGAGTTTGTGATGTTTGTCAATTAGGTAAGCAAACTCGAATTTCTTTCAAATCTATAAATATGCTCACTTCCTCTATGCCACTACAACTATTGCATATGGACTTATTTGGACTAACTAGGACTTTAAGTCTTAGTGAGAAACAATATGCACTTGTTATCGTTAATGACTATTCTAGATTTATATAGACATTCTTCTTTACTCACAATGATGAGACAATTGTTTTTTTCACAAAATTTTGTAAAAACGTTAAAACTGAAAAGGGTTTTTCAATCACTTCTATTAGGACTGATTATGGAGGGGAATTCGATTGCAAACCTTTTGAAATATTTTGTGATGAAAATGGTTTTGATCACAACTTTTCAGCTCCTAGAACACCTCAACAAAATAAAGTTACTGAGAGGAAAAATGAAGTTTTAGAAGAATTGGGTAGAACCATGCTTTGTGAAAATGATTTGCCAAAGTATTTTTGGGCTGAAACTGTTAACACAGCTTGTTATGTTTTGAATTGAATTTTATTTAGAAACATTTTGAACAAAACCCCTTATGAACTTTGGAAAGATAAGAAATCGAATGTTTAATACATTAGAGCCTTTGGATGCAAATGTTTTATATTGAATAACAATAAATACAACATCGACAAGTTTGATACAAAATATGACGAGAGTGTATTTATTGGATATTTAACACATAGCAAGACTTATAGAATATTTAATAAGAGGACTCTAGTGGATATTGCCTTCTATTTGAACAGAAATTATTTTAAATAGCTATTATTACTTTTATAACTTTAGCATTCATGATAAGTTTCATGTAAATAAATATTTTTGAGTATTTAGCAATAAAAAAATAAGAAGAGAAATTATATAGGTTTCATTTGAAAGTGCTGTCAGTTTTTATTTTTTATTATGTATCATACGTGTGTATTTTAATTTTTTGTTTTTTTATGTTTTGATGATGTCATTTATAGATTACAGTTCTACCAGTACCAAACTAATGTTTTAGAATAAAAAAAACACATCTATCTTAATATATTTTTATATCTTTTATTTTTAAAAAAACAAAAAATAAAAAAAATAAAAAATAGAAACAAAACGGACTCATAACGTTCAAACAGTATTTGTACCTGAGTTTGTCAGAAGCAATACGCGACTTTCGTAATTATATCTCTGAGAGAGGGAGGGGGCAGCAATGAATGATTACTATAACTAAAGGGGCTTCTAAATCATTTTAATTAAAAAAAAACCCCAAAAAATTTAAGAGCCGGTTTTCCGGTATGCGAGAACAGAACACCGCGTCGCCCAGGGGCCGGGGGGTGGCGGTGGTTGGATGACCAAAAACGCCGGTTCGAAAAATTGCAGCTAAAACCGGAGTTGACCGTTCTTATTCTGTTTTTCTGTCAAAATGGTACGGACGTTATTAATAAGTTAATAACTCCACCCTTGCACATGTCAAAAAAAAAAAAAAAAAAAAAAAAAAAAAAAAAAAAGGAAAACAATCTTCTCAACAAACCATTGTATTTATTGTATTTGACTTCACTCTGTCCCTCTCCTTACGAGATATTGTTGGTCCAGCAACACGTCATTCAGCACTACGTCATTCTCCATCTTGTTGCTTTCATAATACACTGCAAGTTTTACTGAGAGCCTATTTAGTTTGGTTTATTTTAAAATTTTTTTATTTAACTTTTTATTTTTGTTTATAAGTAAAAAAGTTATGATTTTAAAATTTTTTCTCTTTTTTTTTTGTTTTTCTGTTTATCTTATTCCGTTAAAAGTAAAAAAATTGAAAAAATTTAACTCTTTTACTTATAAACCAAAAAAGTAAAATTAAAAAAGCTACAAAAAAACTAAACGGGCACTAAAGGCCTGTTTGTTACAGTTTTTTTAAAATTTTTTACACTGATTATTTTGACTTATAAGAAAAGAAAAAGTTAAATTTTTTTAGTTTTTTTTTACTTATCTTAACTTATAAAAGCTAAAACAAGCTAAAAAATTCCAAGCAAATAAAAAAAATACTAAATTTAATTAAGCTCTATCAAATGGAGCCTATAAGTAACTTCTGAACACACCAACTGAGATCCAACTAGTATTAGAAGTAATAGCATTGGAAAAGAACCGTATCTAGTATTATTTTTAAGAAAATGTTTTATGTAATTCATTTTTTCAATTCTATTTCTCACTCTAGATACAAGTAGATGGGTCCTACATGAATTTATTAATTTATATCCTGCAACCTTTTGTCTAGAAGTGAGAAAAGCGATTGTGAAATAGATTGTATATAGCACTACTCTTATTTTTATCTCATTAACAACTCGTATATAATTGTCTTCTTTATAATTTGCAATTTGTATGAAATTTTAGTGAATAATTAGCAGAACTCTTTTCTTTTATGGAAAAATTATTTAGCGTTTTTGGAGCACTAAGACTTCGTTTGGCGCACTTTTTCAAAAGGTAACAACTTCATACAGATACACTTTCGAGGAAGTCCTTCAGCGAAAGGACTTTTAAAATGAAATTATGTTTGGTAGCTGCATATTTTGGAAGTGCTTTATAATTTCTTTTAATATTAGTTTTGAATTCTTAGATGTTTTTTGTGGCCTAAACTTCAAGATATCCAGTGTGATCAACTTCCTGTCAAAACTTCTGCCACAAATGTTTTTCTAACGTTTTCATCTAAGATATGTTATTATTTTCTTGAAGATACTATGAGAGAGAGAGAGAGAGAGAGAGAGATCAGTCTATGGGCTCCAAGTGATTTCAATACCACAAAGAATACATGATAAAAAAAGAAATTAAAAATAACTCGCATGAATAAGTTGTAGATGGTTGAGAGCGTTCATAAAAGAAAATTAAAAAGTTCTTATGAATATGTTGATAGAACTATATTTTTGTTTAAGTACAATCATTGCACACAGACAGAGTAAACTAAAAATCTAAATGTAAGAGATATTTTAATTGTGTCCGTTAGATTTGTAATTTTGTAAGATGCTAAGGGTAATATCAATAGTATGTTATACAGTAAGAGGGCAACATTGTCATATCAATATTTCACACTGAAATGAAAAATTTTGGCTTGGCGAAAAGTCGCTATACAAGCTGCCTCAGCCAACTTCCATTAGACGGACTTTTGGATAAGTGGGTTTCTAAGTGAAGCCCATTTACAAACCTCACCAAATAGCCATTATTTTATTTTATTTTTTTGGAAGGACATCTACATCCCAGAAGCCAGTTTCAGAGTGTTTGCTTTTTGTTTTTTTTTTTTTTAATAGACCCGAGCTAGGGTAGGCAACTTGACATGCACCAACCAACTTTATTTGATTTACAGCCTATTTAGAACTAGGGAGGGGGAAGAAAATAAAAGAAAAAATAAATTAAAAATATTTTTCATTTCTTGTTTGATTTTGTAAATAAAATAAAAAGAAAGTAAAAAAAAATAAGAGAGAATGATTTAAAAAAATTTCTCCAGTTTCCTTTTTTTTTTTTTTCTCTCTAAAGTAAGAAAAAAATGAGAAATTTTTTTAAAATTTTTCCTTCCCTTCCCTACACTCCCCCAAACAAGCTCTTGGGGAGAAGAAGGGAAAATAATTAAAATATTTTCTTTTTCTGTTTAATTTTACCTAAGAGAGAAAGGAAAAGAAAGAAAAATGAAAAATAATCACTCTCTCTCTCTTCTTTATTTTTATCTTCTTTACAAAACCTAATTTTTCTTCTATTTCTCTTCTCTTATTCCCTACTTCAAGTTCCAAGCAGGCTGTAAACCCAAATGGCCTAATCCGACCTGACCATTAGTCTATTAAAACATTGGATCTTGGGTTGGGGTGCAGTCGATCTTGACCTTCACATGGGCACAAATCAAGGTAGCGCAAATAAGTTGAACATAAAACAAAGTTACAGGTTGGAACTGAAAAGCGGTAATTATTATATAGTATTCTTAGAATGGTACATCACCCTGGCTCATCTCTTTTCAAACAAAGTGACTCTCTCCCTGGTTTTTAGGTGAGTACCGAACACACTAATGAATTCATTTAACAGGTAGACTCATTATATTTGTAATAAATGGAGTAATTGTAATATAATACTCTAAGAGTAATTAATAATTTCTCCAAAAGTAAGTGTTGTTGATACAGCTATGGCACTCAAACAACGGTGTAATATTGGAAAATACAACTCAGTTTTTCAGGATTTAATTAAGAGCATATTTCAGCACCTTAAAAACGTCCTGAATTCCCATGGTTTCAAAGCGACTGTTTCATATTAAAACCAGTGTCGACCGTCCTTGGAAATTCATTTTCCTTCGAGACATGCATGTTTTTTTGGGGTCTATTTCCTTCTGTGCCCTGACAAAGAACAGGAAAAAGGCAATTGAAAAAAGGGAAAAACATTGATAAGTAAATAGAATCTCTGATTCTCCGCACATATATATACGTACAAATGCACATGAGAAACATGCTAATTCTGACAGTTTTTTTCTCTCACAAGACATTGGAGGAATCTTCATGACTCCAGACTCATATTTCCCTAGCTCGTCTGGTGATTGTTGGCGAACGATTTCTCTTCCCAGGTCTTGGCCAATTCACGCATTCTTTCTCAACTTGGTTAAAGCTATGGCCCTCCAAACTTTGAAGGCTGGATGATGTAAAGATTTGTACCAAGACCGAGGAAATTTGTTTTTCAACTTTCCAATCCTTGCCCTCCTCAACGAAGCTTTCCAAACATAGTTATCAAAACCGAAACAGATATGGAACCTCTGAAGTTATCGATTCACAATTTATCGGTTCAATTGGTATTATAAATTAAATGTATTTTATTTATTCATATATGTTTTACTCTAAATATTTATATTGCAAAGTAAAACACAAAAAATTTGGTGGAGCAGTGATAAGTGTTGCTTAATTCTACTCACTTTTCAAGTTTAACTATTGACAGCTATAAATACATTAAATTTTTTAAAAAGACTTAAAAAGTCAACATTAGCCAATGATTTTTTTCAAAAAAAATTGGCTAGTTCAATTCACCAGTTTTTCAAAAAATCGGCCTTCTTTTTGATTCAACTCGATTCATAAGCATTTTCGGTAAATTAGTTGAACCGTACCGATTCGTGATCTGATTATCAATTCAATTGGCCAGTCCAATCCAATTCTTGTAACTAAACTTCCAAAGAGCCGTAGTTTATTTTGAGTTTTTGAAAGATTTCACATGCAGGTACTGCTCTAAATTTCTCTAGTTCACTTTTCCACATATTTAGGCTCTTCTCATGTAGATAAGAACCCACAGCTTCGATGGCTAATGGTCGCCCTCCACAGCAGTGGACCAACCGTCTTGAATCTGCGACATAACCATCCATGGGATAGTCTTGTCCAAAGGCATGCAACTCTGGCATGTTTGCCATACAAATGAGCTTTTAGCTAGTCAACCTCGAGAAATTTGTTTGCTTTACAACCCTAAGTATTTGACTATTATCTATAAAAATAATAGATACCTAAATTTTAAAATGAATAAAAAATAATAAAAATATTTAAATTTTATCTATAAAATTTAAATTTTAAAGTGCATGTACGTGTATATACCTAAATTTTAAAGTTCGTTTTATGACCCTAAGTTTTATCTATAAAAATATTTAAATTTTAAAGTGCATGTACGTGTATATATATTGATATATCTATATATTTTTGTATACATTAAATTCTTCAAAAAGATACCTAAATTTATAATATTTAAAATGAATAAAAAATAATAATTATAATAGTTATTTTTTTACTTAATTACAAATTTTTTTATGCAAACTATTAATAAAATATGTGTCTATTTTTGTCTTGGTACTACAACAATACATGTGAAAATCAACTATAGATATAGACTAGGATTCAAGTATTTGACTATTTAAGTTCCTAGATTTAACAAGAATTTACTCTCAATTCATCAATTCAAAAACTGGAATACAGTTTGTACACTTGGAAGAATTATGTTACTTAGGTGGCGAGATCTCGATTTAAAAATATGAAATTAACTTACACAAGTTAATTCATCAACTTATTATTCAGTGAGGCATCAAAATATAATCACTAACCTTACATTGACACCCATCCTTACGCAAAAAAATCTAGTGGTTAGGTAGTATTAATTGCTTGGTAGTAATCACTATTAAATTGTGACATATAGTGCATGAATACATTAATGATCTAAATTTGTGGTGTAATGAAAAGACTTTTAAAAAAAAAATATCACATGATAAAATCTGATACGCTGTTTTTTTTTTTTAAATCTCTCTACTACACCACAAATTCACATTACTAATATATGTACACATCACATGTCATCATTTAACAAGAATTACTATAAAACATTCAGTACTACCTAGCTAGTGGACTATTTTCTACCTAGCTAGTGGACTATTTTCCCCTGCATACAGATCACTCTCAAACTAGAACATTTTCATCAAGAAGACAATTCCATTTCCATTTACCTTCTTTATCTTTCATGTAGGTAGAGGGATTGTAGTTTCATAGATAAAAACAGACGAGGTGTTAGCCTAGGTAGTGGCATGAGTTCACGGTTCACGTCACCCTCCCCTACCAAGGGCTTTGACCCTCCAATATCCCTAAAAAACAGAGGATTTATCTCTGTTTACACTTTACCCAAGGCTGCCAAAGTAATTTAAACTCTCTGTGAAAGTGCAGAACTACATAAAGTTATTTTTAACACAAGCTTTTCACATAACAGTAACAAGATAGAGCTGCCTCCAATCATACGTATGTGGTTCCATACATGGCAAAACTTAAACAAAGGTGTCCCAGCTGATGGATTGTCCCAATTTGAGCACCGGGCTCTTTCTCAGACAGGCATTGGAATGTATAAAAAAAAATAATAAATAAATTGCTTTCTCTGTGTAAATAAATGCTTTAGAGTTTAGATTTTTTCATTTTTTTTTCAAGTTGGTCTGAAATCTTCCTACTCAACAACAGTACTTCCCTACTATTGTACAGAAGTTTTTTTTTTTTCCCCATAAAAGACCAGGGATGTAAATTATGTAGCCTGCATACTTGTGAAGTGGATGCAAATGCCGCCTACCCTGGTAATTGTCAGCTTTCTTGCAGCAAAAGATGAGTTGCTGTAAATTTTACTCTGTTATTGTAGTGACAACAACAAAATCCTGGTCTCTGCAACCACCATTGCTGTTGTTGCAGCTCATTCCAAGTTCTACCACTGTCAGGTCATCCTTACGCTGCTTTTCGTGTTCTTCATCTGTAAACCCGGCAAATTGCCAAAAACACTTACATGTTAGAGGGATCGTAATTTTATTTTTTTTACCAAATGTTGACTTGGAAAGCAACAAGACACACACCTGCATTTTTCGCGAAGTCCTGAAATAAGTTTCTTTGCCAAAGCGCACTAAGTTTTGGTATGAAAACATCATCCTTTGAGAAGATTTGATCGCTGAGGCTGTACACTCCAGTCCTCACCTGACATGTTGACCAATCTCGACAAGAAGCATAGTTGTATTCGGTACACGTCTCCTCTTCTCGCTTGTACACAACATGGATTCCGAACTCCTTTAACTTGAACTTATTCCTTAAAACTATTGAAACTTTGACTTCATCGCCACTTTCGAACAAATGCCCCATTTTCCAATGGTTTAACCATATCATGTCTTCATTGGCTTCAGGAACTGCGAAGCATGTTGGGCTATCGAACCATTGCAGAGACTTGCTCTCATTACTGAATGTAATACAACCAAATGGATGTGAATCCTTCAAAAATATGCTTAACCAATCTTCCTGATTATTGGAAAGTGCATATACAGAACACACAATCAAGCCTTGCACCCTCTGATTAGGAATTGAAGGCATAGTAAAAGAAATCAAGGACCCTGAACTTCTAAAGCTGAACCGGTCTGGAACCTCTCTTCCTGGGAAAAATGTGTTGAATCCATATTCCTCATACAGTGCCTGCGCTATGAGACACATGTAATTACATAATACATAATGATATAAAATTATATGAGAGAGAGAGAGAGAGAGAGAGCACCTGGATGGGACACTTCACTATATTCAGCAACATGCAATTTAAAAAGTTCACCTCAATGTTGGCCATGGACTCCAAGTTGAACAAACCCAAGTTTTTTATCATTTCCATTTCATCCATTCCTACGGGTTGCAACTTGAATAAGCCTTGAATCTCATCTAGTTTTTCACATTTAGTATGTTCAAGCTGCAGTGAGCTAAACATATTTGATTGATATGTTATTTTCTCCAGTGATGTGCAATGCCCCACAAACAATTTTTCCACACTTGGTAGGCCTAGAAGCGATTGGAGCCTTTTACATGAATTCAAACGAAGTGTCTGAAGCCCAGTCAGACCTTTGATGCAATCTGGTAGACTACAAATTGGATTTTTGCTCAGATTCAAGTATTGCAACAAGAGCAGGTTATCAACATTGCTCGGAAAAGCATCATCAGATAGATTGCAGTCCACAAGACTTAAACTTACTAAAAACTGAGGTAAAGAAACCCATGAAATTACTGGAGTTTTTGTTGGCTTTGATACTGAAGACCAGACTAATGCATGCCATGTTTTGACCTCAACAGTCGTAGAGAGTAGTTGATTGATAGCAGTTCCATCAGCATGAAGCACTTTCAAAGATTCCATCTTCCCCATCTCTGGTGGCAACTTGTCAAGGTTTGAGCAACCAGAAACAATAAGCTTTTCAAGAGATTTTAGCATAGCAATATTTATTGGAAGATTCCTTAGATTTTTGCAATTTTTTGCATTCAAGAAAACAAGTCTGTCTAGGTTGCAAATGGATTTATGAATCTTAAGAAGACTTGTACAATCTTTAAGAATCAACCTCTCCAGATTGGGGAGTAGTGAGAAGTCAGGAGTTTTCGAAAGGCCATGGGAATGGCTGAGATTAAGGATTTTCAATAGCCCAAGAAACTGCAAAAGGACAAAGGTATTAACATCATTTAATCACCAAAAATCCTAAATAGATGGAAAAATAATAAATAAATAAAAAGATAAAGAAAGAAAAATGTCATAAAAACCTTGTTTCCCTTCCAAACTCGTTCCAAGCTGCAATAACGCATGTCAAGAGCAACCAAGCTCTCCAGAGGAAAATCTTTGGGAATGAATTTTAAAGGGAATCCACGCCAACACAACCATCTTAATCCTTTAGGAAATTCCCCATAGCTTCCACTGAGTTGTACATAATTAAGCTGGAGTACTCTTAATTTGTGCATTCTTGCAAATGCATCAGTTTCGAAGTCAACCTGATTTCCATTTTTTGGCTCAGTGCTTGCTGATTGCCGGGAGAGGAAGCCAGAATGATGCCGCATCCGTGAATTTCCTCCATCAGTGAAGTGGTGTCGATTTGAATTATTAGCACTAAGGATTGAACTGGCAGACTTAGCTTCCCTGAACATATGCATGTCAAGGACAAGGCCTTCTATTGTTTCAGTGCCCTGGTGAGGTAAGAGAGAAAATGTCATGGATAATCAGTGAGCTTGTATGCTGAAAAGGAATCCACATACGAAGAAGCATTTTACTTACAGTTTTTGCTCTCACTACACTGAAGGAATCCTTATAATTCCACAATCTGCTACGTTTCCCAGGCTCCTTGGGTGATTCCTGTCGAATAATTTCTCTCCCCATGTCTCGGAGCAATTGATGCATCATCAGCTTGCTATTTGCATCAATTGTAATGAGACATCTGTCGATGAGATTTTGAATCCCAACTGTTGTGTAGAAATCAGATTCATCTAGTATTCTAACTGAGCAATCTTTGTCCTTTCCAACAAAGAAGCAAGCAATATGGAGGAATAAATTTTTGTCGTGATCATCTTGCAAGGAGTCATAGCTTATTTTGAGTTTTTGCACAATTTGACTTTGAGGGATTGCTTCCAATTTAGCTAATGCACTTTCCCATACATCTACACTTTTCCCAGATAGAGACGAACCCAAAACTTGAAGAGCTAGCGGAAGTCCTCCACAGTATTGTACTACCCTTAGTGAGCTCTCCATGAGACCTTCAACAGGATGGTCTTGTCCAAAAGCATGCCAACTGAAGAGCTCAAGGGATTCTACTTCATCTAATTTTTCAACCTTATACACCTCATAAGCTTTGTGAGCCTGCAGCAGTCTCTCATGTCTAGTTGTTATGATGATTGTACTTGCAGGATGAAACCAACCTCGAATTCCAATTACTGCATCTAATTGGTCAGCTTGATCTACATCGTCAAGAACAATAAGAGCTCTTTTGTAGGACAAGGCATCCTTGATTTTAATAATTCCTTCATCAACACTATGTATCCTTTCTTTTTTCCTCTTCAGAATGTCTGAAAGAAGTTGTCTTTGTAAACGGACTAACCCATTGGGTTGTTCTGAAACTTCCCTGATATTTGCAAGAAAGCTGCTACCTTCAAATCTTTTGTGGTTTAAATTATACACAACTTTGGCAATGGTTGTCTTCCCTATTCCACCCATCCCACAAATTACAAGTACACCAGCATCAGTTAACCGGTCTTGTAACCACAAGTTAATTCTCGTGACTTGAGAATCCATTCCAATTAGGCAAGGTGCAACACTCAAGATCTTGCGGTTTAGCTTATCTTCAATCACTTTAACAATTTTCTGGATAAACTTTGACTCGTGCCTAAGTATCAGAATCAAAATGGTAGATAGATCATAATAAGCATGCCATCACTTGAAGGAATGTGCAAATTACTTACAGATGACTAGATTCATTCTTTGGAGAATGATTGAATTAAAAATGAAAACATTATATGGTTAAACATGCTAAATGTAAATAAATAAATAAATAACCACATTCAAAAAGATTCTACCACTAGCCTAACATTAAATATCCATTTGAACATTGGATTTATTGACAAGAGCATTTTACTTTCGTGATGCTAATAATATTTATGTTCTCTATTTGTCTTACACCATGAACTTCAAAACTTCTATGAAACTTCCAACTTACTAAAATTCAAGTTTCTTCTTTAATAATATAAAAAAACACCATTGGGAAGCCATTAAATCTCGCTGAAGGTCTCTGAAAATCTTCCTTGACTTGAGCATTTAATTTTACAAGAAACTTAAAATGGCCTTTCCATGCCTAACCGGTGCCATCCTCACCGATTCCTACTGCCATATCCCTTTTTATTTCTATTAATTGTTTTATGGTTTTTCTTGTACATAACAGTTTGCTTCGATATGCTTCCGATAGTTGTTTTTTAAAGCAGAAAGAGGTTGGGTTAATGCTGAAGAAAAAGAAATTGTGATTCTTGATTACTTCTCAAAATTCTTTCAAAAAGAACAACGAAATATTATGACTAGTTAAAGACTTTGGAGAAAAATTACCCATCAGCTTGATTTTGCAAAACCATCCCTCCCAAATCAGCAACTTCTCTAAGTGCTGTCCTCCATTCTTTCACCTTCTCCATCCAGTGATTTTTTCTTTCATCATTTTCTGCCTTGAATTGCTCATGCCTCACAAATGCCTCTGCAAGACCTCCTGTTTGGTTTCTAACTTCAGAGGGATCCACGTCATAGAATACAGGTAGAACCACATGTTTAGAGGTCCTCTTGCATTCAAGGATCATCAAAAGTTCGTCAAGGCACCGTCTGGAAGATGCATAATTTTTCGAGAAGACCACCACTGAAATCCTTGATAGCTGAACTGCCTTTTGCAATTCTAGCTTAATATTTTCTCCTCTTTCTATACCATCACCATCTTTGATGGTGCGAAATCCTGCATGCACCAAAGCTGCATAGAGGTGATCAGTAAAGGCTTTCCGGGTGTCTTTGCCTCTGAAACTCAAAAACACGTGATAAATACAGTGAGAAATGGAGGAGTCTTCTTGGGCTTTCATATTAACCATTGAACAAAGTCCTTAGAGATCGTTGAGGATCAAGGAATGTATGCAATCTCTGTCGAGGCACATAGATATTTGTAGAGGATATCGGTATATATGAGACACATACATAAATTCTAGAATCAAAGTCAATGATGTGCTATAAAAAAACATAGAAAGGTGACGAAAATACTCTCGTAACCAATTGATCCATGGATTTTACCTGAGGTGGGTCGTAAGGGAATACACATACACTTCATTGCTCTATATGTCTGTACATAAATATACATACATTGCTCAGTTTTCTTTGCTGGGACTTCCTTCTTATGACCTAGCTACTCAGGGAGTTCTTAACTGTTAAAAAAATATATGAAGCCTGAATCAAATGTGTCTATAGTCGGCAACAGCTGGCAAAACCTAATCAACATGTCTGACTTAGTCTACACTCTACCTGGATGACCTAATCAAATTTATTCATTAATCAAGGATATGCCGATCAGGTGTGCAATTTTCTGCCCTTGCAGAATCCTGATGATGTAACGAAGCTCAACCAGTTACTCCGACTCTATAGTTAATTAAAAAGCAATTGTAGAACAAGGTTTCTAAGGGTTCACCTTACTTGATATTCAAGCAAATTATGTGCAGAATCTTTCCGGATTTAGGTCTATCCAGTTACTCTGGGACTATAGTTGTTTGAACATAAAATGTTTTACATTGGAACATTTTTTTCATGTAAAAAGATTTTGCACTACAAATTATTTTACTTCTCATTTTACGATGTTTGGTCGACATCCGGAAAATATTTTTTGGAAATTCTTTTAGCTGTTTGGCATAGAGGAAAATTTTCGAATATTTCACCAAGGAAGAGGTTGGATTTGGTATAAATCCACCATTGATTCTGATTTCGAAAACATGGTAAGGCTTTAGAAAGACAAATAGAAAGGACAGCACAAGGAATGCAAAGGGTGGTAGTCCATGCAGCTTTCTGGTAAAAGCAAATTTCATTCAAGCATTTCATCATACATTTAGAAGACAAAGGGAAAAAAAAAGAAAAGTTTATTCATAGATTCAATTCAGAACAA
Organism: Euryodendron excelsum; assembly: GCA_033060915.1. Taxonomy (NCBI): domain Eukaryota; kingdom Viridiplantae; phylum Streptophyta; class Magnoliopsida; order Ericales; family Pentaphylacaceae; genus Euryodendron; species Euryodendron excelsum. Next base: position 13,731,888 of record CM065377.1, read on the forward strand.
ACACGTGACCAACGCGAAAAAATAAAATTGGTAGGTGTGAGACTATGAATTTAGGAATGGTTTCAATTTCAACCCAATTAATACAACCAAAAACGACAAAAACTCTCAGAAATTGAATCATCGAAGATGCTGAGCCATTGGAAAATAATGCCAGCCTCGAAAATGGTCTCCAGGAGACATTGCTATTGCCATCGCCTTCATGAGAGAAGCTGCCAATCTTCGATCACTGGACAATTGGAATCAACATTATATCAGCCCTTTGAATCATGTACACAGGGGACTGCATGTTGGTCTTGCAGGAAGTATAGAAAGGGAAAGGAAAATGAGAAAAAGAAAAGGAAATGATAAAGAACAAAAAAACAAAAACAAATTCTCCCTTTCATTTTTATTAAAATATTTTTTATAAAACTAAACAAAATAAATAATAATAATTTTTCTTCTACCTTTTCCTTCTCTGGCCCAACTTCCAAAAGGCTGCGACTGACCTTCATGCCAAGCCAACGAGAGCCCCTTCCTACCAAGTTCAACAACAATGTCGGAGGAAATGTCTGGTTTAAGGATTTTGGTCCTGATTGGTGGGAAAAAGGAGAGAAAAACCGATTTCCCGAGTATTTTCCTACTTAGATAAGGTTAAAAATATAAAAAAATTCCAAGAAATGATTATAAAATAAGAAGAAGAAAAATTAAAAACTCTTAGATAATAATTATGTAATAGATGAACTCAAAGGCAAGGCTTGCTCATCAAGTCTTGAAGGCATTAAATAGTGCCGACTCAATTGTACATATTGCTGCTTGAAACGTCGGATTACAGACATTCAATTAATATAAATTGAGAGTTAGGGCTATAGTTTGAAACACAACAAAAAATAGAAGAAAAATAAAAAAAAAAGTAAAAGGAAATAGAAAGAAGAAAAGTATAAGTAAATCCTCAATGATTATTTTGTATTTTATTTGGTTCTGTGCTATCAATAAAATTTTAGGTGGTTCAAAATATCAACTCTTAATAATTTTAAAAGAACTATTATGATAAACATTTAACAGTTCCTAAATAACTATTTACTATATTTTATGTTAAGTTATTTTATCTGTTTTATATTTTTTTAAGTTTTGTAACACGTTACCAATACGATGTTTTTAGTATACACATATGCATACATCTCAAAACTTTTAATATTTAATAACTTTTATGAAGTGTAAGATTTTTATAAGGTAATGATTATTTAATATTCATGTTGATACATGTTTATTTGATTTGAGTAGTGTCTATTTTATTATTTTATTGGCCTGAATATATATGTATTCTTAATAATCTTGTCCTGATTAAATCTTATTGTTTTGTTAGTAGAGCATCCTAAAAATGTCGAATATCACAAAATTAAAATTTGTCGCCTTTGACATTTTTAACGATAACTATTTATTTTGAATTCTTGATGCTGAGATTTATCTGGCTGCAAAAAACTTTGGGCAAATAATAATTGAGAAAAATGATGCATCTTATCAGTATAGCGCTAAAGTAATGATTTTTTCTTTGTTATCATTATGAAAAATTAAAATCTGAATACCTCATGCTAAAAGACTCATTAACATTATGAAAAAAATTAAATGAGAGGTATAAACATCAGAAGATCGTAATCCTCTGAATAGTTCAATTTAATTGGATGCACCTAAGATTGCAAGATTTTAAAATTATTAGTGAGTACAATTCCGCGTTATTTAAAATCAACGTACGATTAAAGTTATGTAAAGAAACTATTGTCGACAAAAACATGTTGAAATTTTTTTTTTCACATTCTATGCCTGGAATGTGCTCTTCTAATCGCAATATCGAAAGCGCAGATTTAGAAAGTATTCTAAATTAATATTATGTTTTCTTGTGGTTGAGCAAAATACTGAGTTGTTAATGAAAAATCATCAGTCTCGACCTACCGGTTCTGCACCATTCCTTGAAGTAAATGCAATCTCATTTGATGGTCGTGGACGCGAATGTAACCTTGACCGTGGTAGAAATAATTTTTAAACTTGTGAGAATTATCGTGGAGGTAACACTTATCATATGAGATTTAAGAATATCACATCATACTAGGGTTTTTTTTTCAAAATAATTAAATTTGAAAAGGTATTTTTTGAAATAATAAAAATCAAAATCTTATTTCAAATCTAAGGTAAAACACAACCTAAGGATGCTCAAAAAACGCAATCCAAGATTGCGTTTTCTAGCAGGTAAAAAAAAAATCTTAAAAAATCGCAACCTGTAGTTGCACTACAACTTGCGTTTTCTACCATTTTTCTGCGTTTTCTGCCATTTTCGCCCCTCCCCCCGCGCCAACTCCCTTTCTCACTTCTATCTCTCTCTCTCTCTCTCTCTCTCTCTCTCTCTCTCTCTCTCTCTTTACTTTTTTGTTTCTTCTTCTCTCTCTCTCTCTCTCTCTACTTCCCTCTCTCTCCTCTCTCTCTCTCTCCACTATCCTCTCTCTATTTTATCACTCTTATTTCATAAAAATTATACATAATAATTATAATACTTTTAAAAAAAAATTTTAAAATTAAAAAATAAAATAAAAAATATGAATAAAGTTAAAGAATAATTAAAATATTTTAATTGCAAAAATTATGAACAAAGTTAAGTAATAATTAAAAAATATTAATAGCAAAAAAATATGAACATAATCAAGTAATAATAAAAATATAGACAAAGTATTATAAAATAACAAAAATTATAATACTATAATACTTCATTTACTGCAAATTACTTTATAAAATAACTATATATTTAACAATACTTATTTTACTTATAAATATTTACTTTTTTTTATCCTTGAAATTATTTTCTGTAAATTTTTGCTATTTTATAACACTTTTTATAACATTTTATCATTGATTATTAAAATATTTTAATTATTACTTAACTTTGTCTATACTTTTTTTTTTTTTTTTTAAATTAAAATAAAAATTTCATAAATATATAATTTTATGTATAATTTTTATTATAAAATTAGAATGAGAGAATAAAAGAAAGTGAGAGAGTGAGAGAGAGAAAAGGAGAGAAAGCCAATTTTGAACAAAACTCAGGTGCGTTTTATGCTTAGAAAATTAAAATTGAACGACATTTTAAATATTAATCTTGTTATATGATTTTTTACTATTGTACCTGTCTTAAAATTAAATATATACGTATGTTTGGTGAGTTGCCCGCAAAATGATTAGAAAAATTTTAAAAGCGATGTCATACCACGTACAATATAAAATACATACAAATAAATGCGATGTTATGTCTCTGAGGGTAAAACCCCTTTATAATAGACAATAAGAATATATAATTCCACCTATAATAGATAATACTAATGAAATGCCCTAAAAATTGATTGCCCAAAACGCCCCCTTGTTAGTCATGTTTGAGCTTGTCGAATTCTCGATCCTCTACGAACCACCACATCCTGTTGCTCGTCCTGACCACTCGACCCTCTGTCAACACCCACCTCCGCCTGCTCATCCTCCACTTGCTCGTCCTCATCACTTACTGCTACCAACTCTTCATCATCGTGCTGAACATGTGACGGCTCTGGCGCATAAGTCGATGCTAGGTAGATACTATGAAAATCATGACTCATATGTGACGGTCCTGGCGCATATGTCGATGAAGGGTAGCCACTGTGAAAATCATGAGTCATTTGTGACGGCCCTGGAGCATAACTGGATGAAGGGTGGCCACTGTTAAAATGATGAGTCACTTGTAACGGCCCAACCTCATAAGTCGATGCAAGGTAGTAACTAGGAAAATCATAACACTGCCGTCCAAAACTGCCCCCTACAAATGGATTATGACTATATCCAGGGTCTGTCTGAAACATAACTGGAGATACCTGCTGGGTTGGTCGTCGATGTGATGTCCTGCGAGGATCATGTGTGCCAAAGTATTTCTCAGTAGGAAAGGATGGCCTATATGAGGCTGACCCGGAAATCTAACTGGCATAACTGTATGGGGTAGGCGTCATGTACCCGGCAGTATATCCACCATGAACGAAAGAAGGTATCGAAGAGGTAGATTGGCGAGCAGGGGTGGGATGAGGTCACATGCCATGTGGAACACTGGTTCCTGGGGAACTAGAAGGCAGGGCATCGCAGGTATGCCGTCGATGTTGTGGGACACGATCTATCTCCTGTAGGAGGGATAAAGAAGCCATGGCACGAAACTGTATCTCGTAGATCTTCTTCATTAACTCCGTTTTAGGGAAGTCATGTAAAGCGCATGTTCCCTTATCATATACATCCGCTCATGCTTCTGCCTAAAAAATAATTTAATGAACTTTTATTACGATATCTAAATATAATTTTAGTATTTTAATATTTAACTACACATACCATCGTATGTATGGTGCCCCCGACACCTGAATATCCTCTATTTGTGTGTCTTAGAAGATTTCCAATATAGAGGCGAGTGATGCTCCTATACCAAGTCATATAAGGATCAGTGGAGAACATAGGTATATCATGAATCTCACCATCAACTATATGGTTCATCCTATGTGACTAGAGTGCTATATACGCTGCATGAAAATCACTCCAATCAACTCTGAATCTCCCCCGTCTATCTACTGAATGCAAATCTCTCTTGGTGTTTGGATGGTCCGATATGTCCTGTCTTATCCCGAACTGGCACATCACTCGATTTCGTAAATATAACTCTACAACTTCAAAGCACACGAGAGGAACCAATGCCCTCCAAACCTCCTTCCCAGCAAAGCAGTAGTAGGGCAACGTATCCATAATGGGCTCGTATGGGGTCCAATGAAACTGAAAAATACAAAATAGATAATCAATTGTCATGTAACGAAATCTAACTACAATCAAAACAGATAACATGAGTAATATAACGACAATCAATTATACAACCTAAAGGTAACGAATGTAAAACGTACAACAGATATAACTCACATTTTCGGGGCGAAGTCAGACCAACTGATCCCTATACACAACGAGGACATGGGTGGAGACGTTTGTCAAGAGAAAATCATTATGCCACATGCCCCCTAGCGGTCCACCTGAAAACTCGTATTCCCCAATAATAAGCGGCTGCTGCGCAGATATAATTGAAATCGACTTTCGTATAGGCGCCATAATTGGGAATCTCTCCCATACCCAAATCTGAATGATTCTTAGTCTCAATATGCAAGGATATGATCGTCTAAACTAAATAACAACATGAGTAACATAATGTTTTGCATACCTGCAGCAGTGTAAGCGGGCCACTAATCTCAGAAGAGGTGGGACGTGCGGCGCGACATAACCCCCTATACAATGATGCTAAGACTGCACTCCCCCAGCTGAAATCTCCACAAGCATCAAGGTCTGCTATCAAGGGTAAGTACATGGGTCTAAACAGCGTACCGGAGTGATCTAGCATCATGACCCCGCCAAGGAGTCTTAGTATAAATGTGCGAGCATGGCGCTACACTGTGATCTCATCAGCATCATCCGCAAGTGTCCCAAATGTCTCACTTAACCACCTAAGCCTCACAAAATTTTTCTTGAAATTTTTGGGCCCGGGTGCAACTCCTAAATGCTGCATAAAAATAAGGGCCCATTCCTGCGACGTCGACGGGCCAAAAGGACCTGCAAAATGTTAGTAAATTGGAGTTCAATTGTTCGATACGACATAATAACGTGTATAAGGTCATGAAGTAACACGTGTAATTAAATAATGTCATGAACTATAATTGTGAATTATAGTTACGAACCTGTAACAGCCCTGCCAGTAACTGAAAAACCGTATAGTATGGAGACATTCTGTAATATGACTGTCGCCTCCCTAACAGGCAAGTGAAAAGTGTGTGTCTCATGTCGCCATCTTTCGACCATGGCTGTGAGAAGAGCACAATCGTGTTGAATTTTACCGATGCAGTATACATCGTAAAAGCCGCTATGGATCAAATAAGGAATAATGTGGGGGTCTACAGTATCGTCGAATATACCTGCGTCTCCCCGACGACAATGCATAGGCTCCTCACACTGGCGATCAAATAAAATGAATGCGTTATAAAATGGTAGTAGTTAGTAACAAAAACTAAATGTTAACAATTATGTATATTATGTACAAGTTCTACAAAACTTACCCCATGGTTCCACACAACCTGTGACTGATGAATATCCTGTAACGTAAGTACACTACCATCGATGGGTCCACCAGCTTGTCGTTGTGATGTCATAGCGTACGATATTTCTAGAATGTTAGTAAAATGCAATACACAAAATCGATAAGCATTTAATAATAGGTTAACATAGATGGGACAAGTTTAATATACTCACAATCATATATATAATGCTTTATCAAAAGTATAAGAATGTGACATGCATGAAATAATTATTCAAGAAATAATTTGTATTTGTTATTCATGAAAAAATTATTTGTATTTGTTTTTCACATAGATGGAACGTTAGTAAATTTGTATTTATTAATATAGATGGAACATTTGTAAATTTGTATTTGTTATTCACGAAATAAGTATAAGAATATAATATGCACGAAATAATTAGAATTGAAAATTTGCACATATTGAAGATGTGTATCAAATACAAATAGATTATGTACATGTACTATTCCCTAGTGTTCCCCTCCCCTTCCCCTGTTTGGATAACGATGTTTATTATGACCAGACTCCTTACATAAACTACACTTGAAAGTTTGTGTTTGCCTTGATTCATCCATTTCATTAGGAATCCTACTGTGTTCAGTACGGCCTTTTTGGGTTACACATTTGTGATGGGGGTTTGGGAGGACAGGAGGCCCCTCATGAGGAGGCCAGTGATCCTCCATTAATAGTGGCACAAATGGAGTCACGTACACACAGGCATACGCTTCTATAGTGTAGTGGTCGTCAAATAAAAACCATGATTGCTTTCCAGCAGTTGCAGCAGCAGCAAGCATGTGGGAGTAAGGGAAGTGAAATATAACCCATTTTTCGCATGTACAGCTTGGCAAAAAAAGCTGCACGGCATATAGATAATCACCTTTAGTCCACCTCCTGCCGGTTAGTACATTGACAGATACCGTGTCCCTGTACAACAAGGAACGAAATTTTATACATATTTGTTGATAGATATTGAACAATAACAATTTAATGATAGAGGTATTAACATATATTACTAATTACAAACTGTGGCAGTATGAGCAGCTGCTTTTTTACTCCACTTCTGAAATCTTTCACGCACTTCTAATGGGTATGCACGGTCGTTCTGCATGTCAGCTTGTATCTCACTACGTCGTATAACAAAACTCTCAACAAGACGATAGTAAGTGACTTACAAAGATGCAGTGATGGGCAAGTTACGTGCACCTACTATCGCACTATTGTAGCTCTCAACATTGTTAGTTGAATTGGTCCCCCAACTATTGCCGTCATCGTGAACAAATGTCCACTTAGTAATATCTTCCCCCATTAGTTCATTATAACAAGGTTCACTTATCTTCTTAATTCTTTCTATTATAGTGTTGAATTTTCGCAGTTGACAAGTTGTGCTAGCAGCCCACACCAAGTCCTTGATCCTTATCATATTGTACTTCTTGTGGTAGTTACTACGAAAGTGCCGAAGGCAATACTTGTGAAAGCCAGGTGATTGATCATTGCTTGGATGTTCCCATATTCGATCAATGGCATTTAGTAGGCCCCGATGGCGGTCCGATAGTATGGTGACACGTTCCCTACCAGGGACAACGACGTGTCTCAATAAGTTGATGAACCACGACCAGTTGCGTGTGTCTTCACCCTCGACAACGGAAATGGCTAGGGAAAAATTTCTACCCATGGCAGTGACCCCCACAGCGATAAGCATGACACCTTTATATTTTCTATAAAGGTGGGTGTCATCAACTGAAATAACTAGCAGACAGTGCTTGAAACCATCAATACATGGTCTGAATGCCCAAAATACTCGATAAAAAACAACCATGTCATGGATATCCTGATTGAAGGTCTTTAACATTTGGATTTTTCTAGGGTTTCTTGACTGTATTACCATCAAATATGTTGGAAGCTTTGCGAATGACTGTTTCCAATTGCCAAATACCATCTCTATGGCTTTTGTTTTTGCCATCCATGCTTTCTTGTATGAGACGAAGTGGTGGTAATGTTGTTTGACATCTTCCATTATGGACGCAATCTTCTAATCAGGGTCTTTCTGTACAAACATAACACAGTTTAAGTAGTTTAGAAAAACTTCTTTTATGACAAACTAATCAGTTATTGTGACAGAGTCTGAATCAAAGTTAAACTCACGACTACTAGTGCCATGATAATATCTGCAATGAAGTTCGCGTCTAGGTTACGATGACCCATGTTTGGCATTCCGTACAAACAATAATGAGGGTCATTGTATTACGTAACATCCCACATCCCATGTCTTTTGATGGACCCACGAATCATCCAAGGGCAATCGTGTGCACACTTCGCTTTAAACAATTTTGTAGTTGATTCAACAACCGAATACTCCTTGTTGTTGTACAAGTGATATGTTGTGCATGCATTTTTTACAGCTGCCTTGTCATTAAATAGTATTCTCGTTTGAAAATTAAGATTCTGCATGTCCCATACGGCCCCATGGCGAAAATGATCCCTGCCAAGTACAGGTGCATCATATGCCTCCGACAATGTGGTGAAGTAAGAAACCGGGATCTCTTGTTGTTCTTGAACATCATCGTCAGAATCGTTTAACAAAGCGACATCTATATGTTCATCAGAATTTTCCGAATGTGCATCCTGAGACCTTACATTCAAATCAATTTGTGTGGGAATGGATTGGCAGCCCAATTTAACCATATGTTGCACTGGATCCCTCCCTTGGCTATGTCTCATCGAAGGCTCTTGTGAAGGACCAGCCGTGTCTCTAGTAGGCCGATGTTGTGACATACTACTCGATCCAATACCATAATCAACAAACGAACCTTGGTAACCACTTTGTTGCGTGCTTTGCAAATGAAACGGGTTACCATATTAGTTAAATTGTTGTGAATATAGCACACTGTGGCCAACAGTATCTTGTCCCAATGTCAACATCGTTGAGAAATTCCACACTGTTGACGTATCTCCCTCAACCGATAGTATCCTGCCATACCCCTGAATGTCATCCCACATTCGACTTGCTGCAGTGTCCACATTTACTACTAAATCCTTTACTTTGATGTACAGCTCGATACACTCCATTGACGGCTTTTTCTGTGGTAGCCGTAAGGCAATTTGCAATGTCCGATCATCTTTGATCAGAACTTTCTTATATTTGGTCGAGCCCCCTTCATTACTAACTGTAAATCTACATATAATTTTCAGCCTTACATGTTGTCTATCCTTGCCAATCATTGGCATTATCATATCTTCTAGTTCAGACATTTTTAATTGCAATGGTAAACTGCAAACTATTTGGTATTCCATGTTGTACATAATCCCTTGATCACGATCTTTAATTATTTCACCACCCCAATACAACATGGCCGTTGTTTCATCCATTCTTGCACCTATTAAACAATAATTAAACAAATTCACAATTATTCCAGCCATTTCATTAGTAATTACCATGACATCCTAAACATTATTTATATCGACTGTCTACTATTTATAGTTTTAATATTTCTAATAGTAACTTGGTTTTTTCCATTTTGTTCATACATTTATTTACTGAAAATTACTACATATTCAAAAATAATTAAACAAATTGAAACTACTAACTCGTTTTTTCTAATAAATATTTTTAGCATATTATAATATTTTATTACTAATTAATAAACATATTTTTTAATATAATTATTTTACTCATACATGTTTAACTAAAAAAATTTATTAGTCTAGTATTTTTTTTTTGGTTCCTATAATATTTTTTTTTTTTATTACTCATATTTTATAGTACTTTCGTAATTATTTTCCTAATAAATTATTTTATCATATTACAATATTTTATTACTAATTAATAACATATGTTTTCATTTAATTATTTTACTCATGCATATTTAACGAATAAAATTTATTAGTTTAGTTTTTTTTTGGATCCTATAGTAAAAAAATTATATTTTATAGTAATTTCGTAATTATTTTTCTAATAAATATTTTTAGCATATTATAATATTTTCTTACTAATTAATAACATATTTTTTTAATATAATCATTTTACTCATACATATTTAACTAAAAAAATTTATTAGTTTAGTATTTTTTTTGGATCCTATAATTTTTTTTTTTATTACTCATATTTTATAGTACTTTCTTAATTATTTTCCTAATAAATTCTTTTATCATATTACAATATTTTATTACTAATTCATAAATATTTTTTAATTTAATTATTTTACTCATACATATGAACTTGAACTAAATAGTTTACTCATACATATTGAACTAAAAAAATTTATTACTTTAGTTGTTTTTTGGATCCTATAACCCGAAAAGTATTTGGGAACTTCAAAAAGTATTTTATTTCATATAAATTATTTTTGGGTTAACCAATTTGGTAAAAAAATTTATTTCCTTCAATTTATAGTCAAAAAATTATATTTTATAGTAATTTCATAATTAGTTTTCTAATAAATATTTTTAGCATATTATAATATTTTCTTACTAATTAATAACATATATTTTAATATAATCATTTTATTCATTCATATTTTAACTAACGAAATTTATTAGTTTAGTATTTTTTTGGCATCTTATAATCTTTTTTTTTATTACTCATATTTTATAGTGCTTTCGTAATTATTTTCCTAATAAATTCTTTTATCATATTACAATATTTTATTACTAATTCATAACATATTTTTTAATTTAATTATTTTACTCATACATATTGAACTAAAAAAATTTATTGCCTTAGTTGTTTTTTGGATCCTATAACCCGAAAAGTATTTGAGAACTTCAAAAAAGTATTTTATTTCATATAAATTATTTTTGGGTTAACCAATTTCGTAAAAAAATTTATTTCCTTCAATTTATAGTCAAAAAATTATATTTTATAGTAATTTCATAATTAGTTTTCTAATAAATATTTTTAGCATATTATAATATTTTCTTACTAATTAATAACATATTTTTTAATATAATCATTTTATCATTCATGTTTAACTAACAAAATTTATTAGTTTAGTATTTTTTTTGGGATCCTATAATCTTTTTTTTTATTAATAATAAATATTTTTAGCGTATTATAATATTTTCTTACTAATTAATAACATATTTTTTAATATAATTATTTTCCTCATACATGTTTAATAAAAAAAATGTAAAAACTATATCAAAGTTCAGTGAACCAATGGAGTAACATTAATAACAAATAATCAATGTGGTGCGACACAAGTAATATCTAACTTATTAACATAAATAAATAAATTATTTTACTAATGTAAATGACCAACTAACCTGTTTTTTGCAGAATAACGGAGGCCTTTCTCGAAGTAACACAAGCAACAAATATGGCTACAAATAAAATAATACAGAGTCAGTAATCTATGAATTATTATTTTACCTAGTAGAGAGAAATGAGACAGAATGAGAGGGAGAGAGAAAAACTAACCACAGATATATATATATATATATATATATATATATATAGGGGGAGAGAAACTAGAGAGGTTGAGGAAAAGAAGGAAGAGAAATGAGAGAAGTGGCTGATATAGAGAGAGAGAAGGAGAAGAATTCGGATACACAGAGAGAGAGGAGGAAGGCAATTTCGCTGAGGACGAAGAGGAGCTAACACACTCTTGATAAAATATAAAAAACACACTCCCACATTATAAGAACAAAAAGCAATCAACGAGTCAACATATAAAACAAGAAAACGCAAGAGTTGTGTTTTGTCAAAAAACACAACTAAAAGTTGCGTTTTCTCTGTAAAAAATTCAAGAATCTCTGATTTTTGTTAGAAAAGGCAACCAAGGGTTGCGTTTTCTCTGTAAAAAATTCAGGAATTTCTGCATTCGGTCGGTCACGGGCAGCAAAGTAAAAAACGCAACCCAAGGAATAAACGCACCCTTGAGTTGCGTTTTACCTTAGATTGGGAATAAAGTTTTGATTTTTATTATTTTGGAAAATACCTTTTTAAATTTATTTATTTTGGGAAAAAGCCCCATCATACTACTTGTAATGGACAACTTAGAAGTAAAATAAGAAAAAGAAAAATGTTTACAAAATAAACTTCCTAAAAATTATGAAGATATTTGTTATAAATGTGGAATGAAAGGACATTGGTCACTTACTTGTCGTACACCTAAGCATTTGAGAAAATTTTACCAATCCTCAATTAAAAATAAAAGGAAAAATGTAAAAATAAATTTTACGAATTTTGATGGCCTAATTGATATTACGCATTCGAATGTTTCAAATTTCTTTGAAGATGTTAGTGAAAAAATAAACTATTTAATTGGTGATAGGGATATCCACACTAATTAATATTTTTTTATAGTTTATTTAGTTTATTATCATCTTTTATAATAGTTTATTCATATGTTTTTACTTTTAATGAGCTCTCTTGTTTTAAATAAGCAATTTTAATATTTTATATATAGATGCATAAATCATACCAATGCGTTGATTGTTTCTAAAATGAATGGTGAGGGCACATGTTTAATAGATAGTGGAATAACACAAATAATTATTAAAGAGAAAAAATATTTCTCACACTTAAAATTACCTGAAACTAATGTTAATATAATATCTAGCACAATGAAATTGATTGAAGGTTCTAAAAAGGTCAATATAATATTGCTAATAGGAACAAACTTATAAATTGATAGTGCATTGTACTCTACTAAATATACAAGGAATCTGATTAGTTTTAAAAAAATATATATTGTAATGAATATCATATTGAGACTGACAAATAAAAATAATCTAGAATAGCTCTACATTTTTTTTTATATTTCAGAAAAGAAGCATATATCAAAAAACTTTGTTGCATTGTCTTTTAGATTATATTATACTACTATAAAAGTTAAAGAATCACCTGTAGTGATATGCCAGAAGTGTTTTGATCCAAAAAATTTTATAGTATGATACGATCGTTTGGACCATGCATGGTCAGTAATGATGTGTCGAATTATTGAGACCTCACATGGATATTCGCTAAAGTATTAGAAGATTCTTTTATCAAATGAGCAGCCTGTTCACAAGAAAAATTAATTATCAAACCATCTCCTTCAAAGGTGGTTTGTTGAATCCCCATCATTTTTATAAAGAATTCAAAAGGATATCTGTCGGTCAATACATTCTCTATGTAGACCATTTTGCTATTTTATAGTTTTAATAGATGCAATCACACGATGATCACATATTTTTTTACTTTATACCCGTAATATTGTTTTTGCTAGATTTCTTACTCAAATTATTTGATTATGAGCACAGTTTCTAATTAAGTCAATATTAATGTTTTAAAATTCGGATCGTTAAGCGAACCGAAAAATAGACTGAGTCAAGACTCAGTAATTTAACCGTCGGGTCAACCGGAATTGAACCAAAATTAGCCCGTGATGTCATATTTATATCATAAATATATTAATAAACTATAAATATATTTTTCATAATGACAAAAATATATATTTATGTATATGTTTTTTTTATTTCAGCGGAATAATATATTTATATATATGTGCATGTTTGTAGGCGCATCTATTTTTTTGAAAAATACAAATTATAAAAGACAACGTCAAAAGTTCAGTTAGTGGGCCCAAAAAAAAAAAAAGTCCAGTACTTCACATAAAAGACAACGTCAAAAATTCAGTTACTGCCCAAAACAAAAGTTCAGTATTGCGCATATATAACAGCACAAGTCACTTCGGAAATTTTGCAAACATCTGGCATGCTTTTTAGTTTGCACAAACCCTTGACGCACTACCAGCAAATGATAAGAAAATTCACACTTTAGAAGAAAGAAGAAGGACAAGAAAGATTCACACTTTCGATAAGAAGAAATTGAAGAAGAAATCAAACAAAACACTATAATAGAACTGATTTTTTTTTTCTTTTTTGTTAACACAATCATAGACTCACACGAAATAGAATATAAAAAATCTAGTAAAGGACACAGAGATTAACGTGATTTTTCAAAATTAGGTACGTCCATAGGAGCGAGAGCGAGGTTTTTTTTCATGCAATCTTATAGGGTTGACAATACGAGAATATATATATGAAAACCCTAATAAGAATATTTAGTCTGTTTCCGTAAAATACTCTTATAACACCGTACCATATATATTCGCTCTGTTCCTCTCCGCTCAATACACTTTGGTCCTCTCGCTCCACTCTGCTCCATTCAACATCTGCCCACTCCTTTTCATATGAGCCACAAGATTAACATTTTCTATTCTTTTATTAGGAAGCTGGACTGATTGAAAGAAATTAAAGGAAAAAGCAAAGAAAAGATATCCAAAGATGCATATTTACCTTAAAATGAAACATATTCCATTCTTACCACTTGAATATATACAGAAGAAATATCAATATCCTGAGATTTCGTATATATAGAGATATATACATGCACATATAATGTGTGTATATATTTATGTATGTGTGTATAGGTATGCATCATGACAAAAGTCATTTCATGGGGGAAGGAAATTGGCACAGCAGAGGTGATGATATGAGAAAAACAAGGTCACAGAGATCTCCAATTGGTCGATTGTGCTCAAATTCAAAGAACAGTCGAGTTCTTTTCGATTTGGTTTGTCTGCGTTTCTTTTTCACTTTCAAATTGGACCGGCCCAGTTCATTCAACCCACAAACAGTTTAGTAGTTGGACAGTTAAAGCGATGGTTCACGCGATTTTGAGCGGTTTTTATGCTCAAACGGTTTGAAGGTTTTTCGAACCAGTAATTGAATCGGTTTCTATTTTTTTGATTGAAACAGCAAGTTCGGTCTGATTTTTAAAACATTGGTCAATACAACTAAATAATGCTAGAGAATTTACATTTCAAGTTTTTAATGATTATCACATGTCAATAGAAATTGATGTTGAACACCCAACTGCTTACACACATACACAAAATGGTCTTACAGAGTCCTTTACAAAACGGCTTTAATTAATTGTTTGATCTTTACTTATGAAAACAAAATTACTTTTTTCTGCTTGAAGACATGCGATATTGCATGCTGCATTATTAGTTCGTGTCTAATCAACTGCTTATTATTAGTACTCACCATTACAACTTGTCATTAGTCAACAACTAAAGCGTATTAAAATGGATCCCCAATGTGAACTTGAAATTTATATTGGTTTTGATTCTTTATCTATTATTAGATATCTAACACCCTTAATAAGTGATATATTCAAGTCACGTTTTGCGAATTATCAATTTGATGAGTCAGTCTTCCTACTATTAGGAGGAGAAAAGACGCAATTAGAAAAGTAACGAGAAATTAGTTGAAACGTCTCAACTCTGTCTCATATAGTTCCTCGAACGAATTAATGTGAATCAGAAATTCACAAAATCATTCATTTACATACAATTGCAAATCAATTGCTTAATGCGTCCACTGACACAAAGTAGGTGACAAAATCATAAATATCAACTGTTAATACAATAGCATGTATAGATATCCCTGTTGGACAATCTATTAGTACAGTAGCAAATAAATTTAAAGCACGCTTGAAGCATGGAAGACCTATTAGAGTGAAAGACACAATTCCCATAAAAAAAAAAGATGCAAGCAAAAATATATAAGCAAGTTGGTGCTTTTGAAAAGAATATAATATCTCAGCTTCCTGAAAAAGAGATTCTTAAAAAAGAATTCCCAGAAGAAGAATCTCCTGAAAAGATATCTCCTGCAAATGAAATGGTACTTGAAAATAATGAGATATCAATAAGTTATATGAATACAAGAGAAAACTGGAATAGAAATAAGATGGTAGTTGACAACATATTTTCATTTAAAGTAACTCTTAATATTGCCAGAAGTAATGAAAAGTGTGAACTACAAACAGTTAACGAATGTCGACAAAGAAATGATTGACCAAAATGGAAAGATATTATCAAAGCAGTATTAAACTTATTAGCAAAAAGTAAAGTATTTGGACCCGTAGTCCAAACACCTAAAGATGTAAAACCAGTTAAATATAAATGGGTATTCGTAAGAAATCAAAATGATAAAAATGAAATAGTATGATATAAAGCACAACTCGTAGCACAAGATTTTTTTGCAGAGATCAGCTATTGATTATGATGAGACTTACTTTCCTATAATGGATATAATTACATTCAGATTTTTGATTAGCTTGACAATCTATGAAGGATTGGATATGCATCTAATGGACGTAGTGACAACCTACTTATATAGAGAGTTAGAAAACGACATATATATCAAAATACCAGAAGGGTTTAAAATGCCTAAAACATACATCTCAAAAACCCATAGCTTATATTTTATTAAGCTACATTGATCTTTATACAGATTAAAACAATTCGGTCGCATGTGATACAATCGTCTAAGTGAATATCTCTTAAAAAAAGGATATGTGAACAATACAGTTTGCCTATCTGTTTTCATTAAGAAATCAAAACTCTGAATTTGTTGTCATTGCAGTCTATGTTGACTATTTGAATATTATCAGAACTCCTAAAGAGATTACTAAAACTGTTAATTATTTAAAGGAGTAGTTTGAAATGAAAGATCTTGAGAAAACAAAGTATTATCTTGGATTACAGATTGAGTACTTATCAAATAGAATTCTTGTCTATCAATCAACATATGTTGAAAAAGTTTAAAGTATTTTTACATGGACAAAGCTCATCCATTAAGTTCTCTAATGGTTGTCCGATCACTAGATGTACAGACAGATCCTTTTCGTCCTCGAGAAGATGGTAAAGAATTTCTCGGTCTTAAAGTATTATATGTTAGTGTAATTGGTGCTCTTATGTATCTTATAAATTGTACAAGACTTTATATTGTATTTTCTGTTAATTTACTGGCAAGATATAGTTCTGCATCAATGTAAATACATTGTAAAGGAATTAAGCATATATTGCGTTATCTACGAGAAACAATTGGTATGCGTTTATTCTATTCAAAGGAGTCGCAACCTGAATTAATTTGTTATGCAGACGCTGGCTACCTTTGGGATCCACATAAAACTCGGTCTCAAATTGGGTATGTGTTTATTTATAGTAACACTGCTATATCATGGCGATCTGTGAAGCAAATATTAGCTATGACTTCTTCAAATCATTTAGAGATAATTGCAATTCATGAAGCAAATCGAGAGTGCATTCGACTGAGATCTATGATTCAACATATTTAAGAAAGTTATAGATTATCTACAGTCAAAGATACCTCAACAATATTATACGAATATAATGCAGCTTGTATTGCACAAATTAAAGAAGGCTATATCAAAGGCGACATAATGAAGTATATTTCTCCAAAATTCTTTTGTACATATGAACTCTAAAAAAGTGGTGATATTGACGTCCAACAAATACGTTTAAGTGACAATTTGGCAGACTTATTTACTAAAGCCATACCAACTGCAATATTTGAGAAACTTGTGCATGGTATTAGTATGTACTGTCTCAGAACTTTTTTATGAAACAAACAAAGTTTTTATTGTACTGGGGGATTTAAATACTTTACTCTTTTTCCTTTACTAAGATTTTTTCACTAAATTTTTTCAGCAAGGTTTTAATAAAACAATTTTAACATACCCAGAAGATATATTGTATTATTTTGCGGTCATTCAAGGGGGAGTATTATGTAATGATTATGAAATAGATGATCTCATAGACAAGGCTTGCTCATCAAGTTTTCAAAGGCATTAAATGTTGCAGACTCAATTGTGCGAATTGCCGCCTCGCTCAAAACGTCGGATTGTCGACATTCAATTAGTATAAATTAAAGGCTCGGGCTATAGTTTGAAACATAATAAAAAATAGAGAAAAAATGAAAAGAAAGAAGCAGAGAGAAAATAGAAAGAATGTAAGTATAGATACATCCTTAAGGATCATGTTGTATTTTATTTAGTTCTGTACTATCAATAAAGTTTTGGGTGGTTCAAAAGATCAACCTCTAATAATTCCATAAGAACTAATATGATAAATATTTGACAGTTACTAAAGAACTCTTTACTATACTTTATGCTAAGTTATTTTATCTATTTTATATTCTTTTAAGTTTTATAACAAAAATAACATTTAAAATTGAAACTTAAGAGTCTCTTCCCCACTTTATGTCAATATTTTCTATTCATCTCTCTATATTCATGGAAAACAAAAAAAAAAATTGATTTTCTTTGTGCATTCTTTTTCTTTCCTTTCTTAAATTCAAGAATCATACTAATACTACATTTGGATCCCCAATTTATGAAGAAAAAATAAAAAGGGATGAGAAATGAAATTACTCTTATTGTTTGGTTTTTAAGGAAAAATGATGGGTAAAAGAAAATAAAAGAGAAATGAGTGAAGAAACGATATTCTCTCATCTACCTTTACATTGTTATTAATAAATGCCAATTTATTTGTTCTTATTTTCCCAATATAATCATACATGAGTATAGAATTTGGAATCTTACATCCTTTTTGTTTTCTATTTTGTTTTTCTTTTCTTTTTTTCCTCAATAAATTCATGTCTCAAACATAGTGTAAGTATTCAGAACTAAATCTTGCATGGTACATAATGATCTTTTTATATTTTTTACTCCTAAATTGGTAAATTTTATGGAAGCTATGTGTTAGCCACTTACATCTAAGTGGGAAATCTAATATATAATTTGTCTAGTGATATGTCTATATTGCAATAACTTACATTTATTAGCCTACATTTATTAGCCTTTTTTTCTCTTTCTCATCCTCTTCCTCTTTCTCTCTGTACTTCCTTAGTCCAAGGACATAAAAGAGAGGCAATTATTTTTGCAAGAGTATTTTTTTATTTGTTTATTTATTTATTTTTTAGGTTTGGCATCCTTGCAAGAGTTGGGTGCATTATTTTCTAAAATATTTATATAATTTATTGGGTTTGTGTAAAACTCGTACACAAGCCCATATAGGTAACCCTAATAGAGAATTTCTCAACTATAGGCCCAACCCAACTAGAGTAACATATATTCTTTGGATTAGTTTTTCATTGAGTTTTTAAAATTTTTTTTTGTTTAGATGATAAAATTATCCTATAAATCCACAACACTAAAATAATTGTTTGCTAAGTCAATAACAGGAGTAACATGATAATGTGATGTGTTGGACATATTAAAAATAAATGCTTACATGTATTTTTTACTAAGTCAATAACAAAAGTAACTCTCTCTAAACAAATAAATAAGTAATACGGGTAATAAACTTGAACATGGGTTAAAATAATGGTTAACTCTATTGCTTTCACGTAAAAATGGCATGAAAAAACTTTTAAAATGGGACGTGGCATTTGATTACTTGCCAACGTGGTGTTTTGGAAATATAAAGTAATTGTTTTGTTAAATAAAATTTTAAATTGACTTATTTAAGTAACTTATACTTTTTATTACTAATTTTAACTGAAAAGTTCATAGAAAGACAAACTCTAAAATTTGATTAGAGAAGTTAATTAAAAAAAAAAAATAGTTGAAGCCGATAATGAAGAAATCCCCAAGTCCTCCCCCCTATATCCCCCACCTGGACTTCCTTGCTAAACCAACCATCTCTCTCTCTCTCTCTCTCTCTCTCAGGGAGTCAGCCCTAACTAAAGTAGCAAGCAGTGGAGGAGAAACTGAAAATTGACACAAAGAAAACGAGGGGTTCGTTGCTCAGGTCCACCTCGGTCCCGGTACTCTCTCTATTATATATATATATAATTTTATATACATGCATGTGTCCGAACATATATGTGTATACGTACACGAAACCCTTCCTCTCGTCCTCCATGTGGGCGTGTTCATGTAATTGAGAATCAAATTGGAAGCGGTTGAACTCCAAAGGAAGTTGTGTGTGGGTGTCTGTCTGATGGGTATTATATTCGAAGCGATTGAACTAAAAATAGACGAAGAACTCGGATGGATGTTGGATATGCCTGCACCTTTCTGTGGTGGTAAGGAACAGAGGGTGAGGATTAAGTTCTGAATTCTGATAGGCTGTTCTGTGAGAATTATTATCATGCTTTGGAACATTTATAAAGTTCTCTTGTTGATTAATGGAGCACCTGCATAATTTTTAGGATCAGGGATGGTCCATAAATTTTGTGTCATAGATGATAATTGCATAGCTTAGCTAAATTGAAGTGGGATTTCGAAGATATAAAAGTTAATGTCACTGTGATCAAAAGGTTTCATGATCCTGGTAAATTACCCACGATGAATTTATAATCCACCCTCCAGTGGGGTCAAAAAATGTTGTATTAATTAGACTTAGAGATTCTCAAATAAACAGTTACAAATAAACGTTGTATGTTCAATTTTACTGCAAAACAAGGAGGAGCCATCAAAGTTGCAAGGTAAAGGATCGATCTATTCACATGCCAATATAGATTCCACTGAAATACATATGTAGAAAGGCATAAACTCTATATCATTTATTGCTTTATCTTTGTCTTGATGGAGTATGTTTATGTTTTCTTAATTAGAATTTTGGTTGTTCATGAATGCATGCTGTCGGAGAATCTGTTTGTTAATTTGGATTAGCTTGAATGCCTTTGTGCATCGGTTGTCCAAATTGGTATTGTACCATGTTTTTGGTGATAGTTCACTTCCTACTGAAGCTTGATCTTGTTATTGATTGTTGATTTCGGGCCATCTCACTATAATTTTGATAGGTCACAATGGTGCCTATTTTATCAAAGCTCTACTTTCAATAATTGAGACTCTGCTTTCACATGATACATGAGTTTGGAACTTAAAGTTACGTTGTGGCAATTGTTTTTCAAATGTGCTGTCACTGTTCTTTTTTCGACTGACCTAGGTCCCACTCTTTCCCTTATAGCAGCTTATTTCAGGTGTATAAAATATTGGGACTTAAAATATTCTGTTGGACAGTGGAGCCCTCTTCTGCTTATTATTTTTATTCTATGTTCTATGTATTTTCATTTGTCTAAATGATGGTGAAAATTGGAAATTTTTCCTCAATTACTATATGGATTTTGAGATTGTGATTGCTCTAGAATATAGTACTTTCTCATGCTTGGCGGTGCTGCTCATGCTCCTGCTCCTGCTCCTGCTCCTGCTCCTGCATGCTGATTTACTTTATTTTCCTATTATGTTTTTATTTGCTTGCCTTTGGCATGATTCCAGTGAGCATCCTTAAAGAGGTCATCGTTAAGACTTAAGATCATGCATCAAGCAAAAAGTAAAATAAAGCAAAATAAAATTAACTGTTTGGATCATAGCAACCCAAAGGTTTCATACTTTCAATGTGAAGTAGAAGTATGTTACAATTATTTTCCTGATCTGGTTTGATGTTCCAAAGGATTCCAAAATAACCTTAGCAAAATGCAAACATGCATGCTGGTTTTAAGATTTCCTTTTATAACAGGCCTGTTTCAACTGAGAGGGTAACATTGATGCCTATTTCGATAAAAACAAGTGTCATGCTTGAGTTCAAGGTTTGCGGTTATACAGCTCTAATAATTTTTTTTTATTATCTGTGCTCCAGATTTCTGGAGCCAGCAGGTAGAGAATGAGCACAGAAAGATGCAAAAGAGGGAGGGAACTCATCACCACTAATGAAGAAAGAGAAGATGACCAGGAAGATGAGCAAAAACAGCAGGACCATATGACAGCAACAGAAAGTGTTCTCAGTTGTTGTGTACTTGAACTGCCTGTACACTTGATATGTGACATACTCTCAAGGCTCCCTCCAAAGACCATATTCTGTTGCCGATGTGTTTGCAAAGCATTCCTCAAAATCCTCAGAGACCCGTATTTTACCAAAATCTACCTTATTAAAGCACCCAATGTTGCTCCTGGTCTTATCCTTCAAGACAGTAACACTCCTACCGGATTTGTTGTTGCCTACATGCTTGATCTTGAGGAAACCTTCTCTGCCTCTTCCTGCAGCACCCATCGACGTCATTGTCATAATCGTCATCGTTCTCGTCCCTGTCAAGCATTAACCATGCAAAATACCAAATTCCAGTTCTATCATGGTCGAGTGACTCTTGTGGGTTCATGCAATGGATTGCTTTGTCTACACCTTGATTCATGGAAACCCCTGTACTACATTTGCAATCCCATCCTTGGTGAATTTATGGTTCTTCCCCAGCTAAGTCTACTGACACCAATTTATACTTACCTCGATCATTCTGGGTTTGGTTTCTGTCCAAAGACTGAGCAGTACAAGGTCATTCGTTTCATGTGTATGACATACTTTGAACCTATGACGGCTTTATTTTCGAGAAAAACGGTTGCTGAGATACATACACTTGGCACGGAATCCTGGAGAAGGATTGAGGATGCCCCATGCCCCAGGACTCAGGGGTCCTTTGACTCTTTCCTAAATGGCATTCTTCACTGGATTACTGATAGTGTTACAGCTTTCAATTTGATTTCTTCCTTGGACTTGGAGACTGAACAGTTTCAATCTGTCCCCGCACCTACCCACTTCAACCCAGATTATATTAATAAAATCGCTTGGATCAAAGTCGGGGTACTAGGTGGGTATCTCTGTGTATGCTATGTACTTGGCGATGCTCAATTTGACGTTTGGGTGATGAAGGATTATGGTGTCAGGGATTCCTGGACTAAAGAGTTTACCATTGACATCAAGTTCTATTGCGGATTGCGAGTAGAGTACTTTCGTCAACCGATTAGATTTTTGAACAATGGGGACCTGTTGCTCATATTTAATTCCAATGCTCTAGTTTCTTATAGTCCTTGGAAAAGAACCTTCAGAGATTTTAAGGCTTTGGGGATTCAGAATGTTCAAGCGATTGCTCATATTCCAAGCTTTGTTTCCCTCAAGGATATTGCTAGTGGGAAAAATGTGAAAAACGTTAAATGGAAAAGCGAGGCAGGCTTTGGTTTGACAGGGAATTTAGTTTAATAGTGTAACTCATAGACAAATATTCTCAAGCAGTTTGCTTTGGTGTTCACTTTTATGCAATAGAAACAACTATAGATATTTACATTATTTGTTAATACATAGTATGAATATTGGTTATAATTGGAACAGAGTATGCGTACATATTCCATATTTTTCTATTGAATATGATATTAAGAGGGTGTTTGAACGTATCTTATTTAATAGCTTATGGCTTATGCTTATGACTTTTTTGAAATGTGTTTGGGTGAGTGGTTTAAAAAAATAGTTTATGTTTAATTACGTTTTTCAAAAAAAGTTATTTTTAAAAGTAACTTATAGTTTATGACTGATAAGCAGCTCACCAAGCACCTTCTAAGTTTGTGCACAGAGCAAGCTTTAACCTCATATGTGCATTTTTTGTTGGATATATCTGTGTTTGTTCGATTATCATGAGGCAGAAATGTAGAATCTGTACTTCTGAATTTGCTGATGTTTTAATCTTTGTTTATCTACTGGATGTACTGTAAAAAACTTCAACTGTGACATGTTTTGACATCTCTTATTGGTTCCTTGTTTGTAGTTTCTGGATCATCTGGGGAAAAAAAAAAGTTGAATTGGATTCTCTCTTTTGGTGTCTATATATATGCCCTCAAAGATCTGCTAAAAATCTTAGCCTTGGCGTTTCTTTTGCAGTAAATTGATTTTTTTCATTGATGAAGTATAAAAGGAACAGATAGGCTCTACAGTGACTACCTTGCATAAATTCTTTATTTTTTCGTTCTTTTTTTTTTCCCCCCTTGATTCCTTAGATTTATGCAGAGCAGAGGATTGAAGATCATCAGTCAGAAAATAATTGATCAAATTGTTGGCAGGTGACTGCTTTGATAACACTGATAGCCAGCATCTTGACTTCTCTTAAGGAGGTCAAGCGTTTGATTCCCCCTCTTCTGATTCCCTCCCTGGTTTAGGTGCTCCCCAATGTAATCCTTTCCGATGTACCCAAAAAAAAAATAGTGTTAGATAGTAATACTAGCAAAATGAGTTGATTCCTAGGTCATCTCTAATTATTGATGCCGTTGGTTTTGAAATTTGTGGAGAACAGTTTTGAATATCTTTTCTGTGAAGTAATTTATTGGAAAAATATACAACAGGAGCAGGTTATATCATGTAAGCTGGTTGATGCACCATTGGAAAATTGCAGTTTGCTGTTAACCCCTGTTTGGTTTCGGTTCAGTTCTGGTTCTGTTTCGTTTTTCGTATTCTTGAAAACAAAAAATTTGAGAAATCTTATTTTCTCGGAACTAAAAAAATGGATCATTGAAAACATATCGTTTTTATTTTCGAATGAAAATGATTTTGAAAATTCAGAAAACACCTTTTTATTAGTTCTTAAAAGTTGATTGTTTTCTAAATTTTTTTTCCAAAAATAAGTTTCAAAACTAGTTTACCAAACGTGATTTTGACAGAAACAGTTTTCAAAGCAGTCACCTGCCGACTTTATTTTGACAAAACTAGTTTAACTCTGCTGGTTGTTTCTTGGGGCTTCTCTATTGTCCTCTTATCAGAGAAATAGAATAACAGTTCGGGAATAGAGTTGTACACTTTGAAGTACTGTGGAGTATGAACCTAACCATGTAAGTGATAAAACCAATACCCAAATAACGAACAAGCTCTTCAGATTTGACAGAATTCCAACAGACTCTGTATATCAAACAGAATTTCTGCCCAAATACACATCGACAGAGGGTGTTGACACTAGACCTACAACCTGGATGTTCTTCAATGCTACCCTCTTCACTTGTGATTTGAAAAGTGCAGGCTGCAAAAATGGAGATTCTCTGTTTTCATTAAGGATCCTGACTTCATATTTTGACGGCTGAACCAGCCTGGAAACTCACTGCCAGGATGAAAAATGTTGAATGCATCACATTTGCACAACCCTGGTGTCCTTACAATGAATCATGATTTCAATAATCTCATGAGAGAGAGAGAGAGAGAGAGAGAGAGAGAGAGAGGGAGCCATGGACAGGACCATCTGATCTCTTGCAAGCAAATCCTCTAAGCTTACTGGAAGCTCTGGAAGTGATTGGCCTTGTGCAAGAGAGAGAGGGAGCCATGGACAGGACCATCTGATCTCTTGCAAGCAAATCCTCTAAGCTTACTGGAAGCTCTGGAAGTGATTGGCCTTGTGCAATAGTCCAACTGAAGGGACTGAAGCATAGTAATACCTTTTGGCTTCAACCCACATAGTGAGGTGCTAGGGAAAGCAGTGAATTGTTATCCAGGCCTCAATGTCATGTAATATCACTTGGATTTATAGAGTTTAATTCTAATAATATTTCTTATCAGAAGCATTGAATAATAAATCCTACAGAACTGTCATTGTATCAGTGCCTGCTGATTTGATGTTCCATGGCGGAAACTGATCAGTACGAACTGATGAGGGTCTTGCATTCTTCTCTGTTTTACATGATTCAATCCTGGTATCATAGTTTGCAGCAACTATTTGGAAGATGAGCACCAATTTTCAAAGGCTTATTTTCAGAGAGTACCAGAAGACAAAGCAGGAATCACTGAGTAGTACCTGGCCATCTCATAGTGTACTATTCATTCCTCAACTCTTTCTCACAGCCACCATAGAAATAAGGATTTATGCTTGTTCAGAACCATAAGGTTTATTCTCTGAAAGCCTAGCACCATGATGGCAGAGAAACATAACCCAAGCCACCTGATACGGGAAGTCATTTCTTTTCTGATGGAAAGGAACAGATTGTAGCAGTGTTTGTTCATTATTTGATTGGGTAACCTTCTCTTTATGCTTATACACTATTAGTATTCCATACTCCCTCACCTGGAATCCCATTCCCATAGAAACTGAAAAATCCACTTGATCCCCATCTTCAACTGATCCCCAAGATTCCAGTGGCTCAACCATAACATATCTTCACCAGTTTCTGGCATGCCACAGTATGCTGGGCTGTAGGTCCATTCTAGACCTGTGGTCTTGTTTCTGACATTAGCATCAGGTATGAAGTTGAATATATTTTGACGATTGTTGGATAACGTATATAAAATGCATACATTCAAGCCTTTAATCTTGTGATTTTGGGGTGGAGCCACAGAAGTAGATATTAAACGTCCAATTTGGGGAACAAACCCGCTTGGAACCTCGCTTCCGGGAAGGAAAATGCTAAATATACCACATTCATACAATCCCTGGATGTGAAAAACCATAACGATAACATGAGAGAGAGATAGATGTGAAAAATCATAACGACAATATGAGAGAAAGAGAGAGAGAACCTGGAGGGGACGACTCCTATACGTGTGTGTTAGATTATTGGCCATTTCCACATGAATCCCCTCTATGGATTCCAAGTTGAACAAGCCCAAGTCTTTGATCCTTTCTTGGCCATTGCTTTCCACAGGTTCTAACTTGACTGATCCCTGAATCTCGGCACCCAAAAATTCCCAAGTGCACTGATCTTGAAAAGTTTGGTAGAGGACCTATTCTTTGCAGTGAATTGCAATCTTTTGCCAACAGCATTTGTAAACTTGTTGGAAGCTCTGGAAGTGAGTGAAGCTGTTTGCAACCTTCTAAATTAAGGGTCTCAAGCTCAGTAAGACTGCTCATGTTCGCTTGTAGCTTACAAACTGGGTTTTCACTCAGATCCAAAAACGGCAATGAGGATAAGCTACCAAGATCACTTGGAATAGCCTCATCTGATAGATTACAATTCGCAAGTTTTAAGCTCACTAAAGGGCTTGGCAAACAAGACAACGAAAATAAATTGGTGGGTTCCGGATGTTTGCTGTGTAACATCCAAGACCAGAATACTGAATGCCATGGTTCGGCTGATATAGAACTGAAGTTACTCGAATCCCCCGTGTCAGAGGGCAAGCGATTTAGAGCAACTTGATCAGCATGAAGTACCTTCAATGACTCCAATTCTCCGACTTCCTCTGGCAACTCCCCCAGTTTTGAGCAACCAGAGAATAAATTTTTTCAAGAGACTTCAGCATACCAATTTTTCTTGGAAGCTTCCGAAGATTTTTGCAGCCTTTCAGATTCAACAAAACTAGTCGTTCTAGGACTCCGATGGATTCATGAACCTCCACCAAGTTAGTGCAATATTTAAGCACCAATCTCCCAAGACTTACTAGTCTTGAAAACTCGGGGGTCTTGATAAGGTGATAGGAGCGACTAAGGTTAAGAAACCTCAATGATTGAACAAACTGCCAAAAAAAAAAGAAAACGAAATCCGTTTAGTAATGCTGTCAGTTTTTCTTTTTTGGTATGTGTTTTTTATAATTTGGTGATGGGCATTTCTAGGTCATCGTTGCACCAATAGTACTATACCAATGTTTTGGAAACAGATAATACACCCATTTTAATGTTTTTTATTTTCTTTTTCTGAATTTTGTAAACAACTAAAAACAAAAATCAGAAAAGTTTTTTATTTTTTTCAAAAAACAAAAACAAAAAACGTTTACCAAATAATATGCATAACTAATCCCCAGGAAAAAAAGAAAGGTAGGGGGTGTTGGGGTGTTGATAGCCTACCTTTGTTTCCTTCCAAACTTGTTTGAAGCTGCTATTCCGCATGTCAAGTGCAACAAGGTTCCCAAGGTGAAAACTGTCTGGTATGAATTCTAAAGGGAATCCACGCCAGCACAACCATTTTAAGTTCCTAGGAAGCTTTTCATAGCCTCCATTGAGATGTACATTGTTGAGCTGGAGTATTCTCAGTTTGTTTATCCTTGCAAATGCATCAGTTTTCGAGTCAGCCTCACCTGAACTTATTGGCTGCCAGGGGAAGAAGGCAAAACAATGTTCATTCAATGAATTTACTTGGTCTGGTGACATTGATTCGTCAAGAATGAGACCTTCAATTGTTTCTGTACCCTGACATCTAAAAACATTGGATAAGTAAAGAGCAGACGTGCAGAAAGATAAACTAATAATAAAAAATAAAAATAAAACATGAATGCAAAGCATTTTTCTTACAGTTTTTTCTCTTAATACTTTCAAGACATCCTTATGATGCCACAATCTGCTATGATTCCCAGGCTCAGATGATTCTTGGCAGATAATTTCTCTTGCCATGTCCCTGAGTAACTGATGCACCATCAGTTTGTTGCTTTCGTTGATCGTTACGAGACGTCTGTCTATGAGGTTCTCAATTCCAACAATTGGGTAGAAACCACATCCATCTAGTATTTTCAGAGTGTACAGAAGCAAGCAATGTCAAGGAATAAATTTTTGTCATGATTGTCCTGTAAAGAATTATAGCTTACTTTAAGTACTTTCAAGATTTGATCATTGGGAATTACTTCTAATTTCTCTAATGCACTTTTCCACACATCTAGTGCTTTTCCAGGTAATGACGAGCCCAAAACTTCAAGTGCTAATGGAATCCCTCCGCAATGGCGTACCAAATCAGTTGAAAGCTCCTTGTAACCCTCAGTCGGGTGGTCTTTTCCAAAGGCATGCCAGCAGAAAAGCCGAAGTGATTCCTTATTATGCAATTCCTCTACCTTGTACATTTCCACTTCGCGAGCCTTCCCCAAATGCTCATTCCTAGTTGTTATGATGATTTTACTTCCTGGATGAAGCCAATCTTTCATTCCAACTATTTCATTTAGCTGCTCCATTTTGTTGACATCCTCAAGAACAAGAAGAACTCTTCTGCAGGACAAAGCGTGTTTAATCTTAGAGTTTCCTTCGTCAACAATATGTATTTTCTCTCTTTTCCCCTTCACAATATCAGGTAGAGGTTGTTTCTGCAAAAGAATCAGGCCATTGGGTTCCTGTAAAGTTACCCTGATATTTGCAAGAAAGCTTCCTCCTTCAAAATTTGCAAAATTAATGCTATAAACTATTCTTGCAATGGTTGTCTTTCCTATGCCTCCCATCTCACATATTGCCAATATGCCAGTATCAGTTGGCTTATCCTCTATCCAGAAATTAATTCCTCTGACTCGATAATCTATTCCAGTTGGATGTGGGACAACAGTCAAGGCTGTGCGGTTCAATTTATTCCCATTCTGTTTTACTATTTTTTGGACTAACTTTGATTGGTGCCTGCAAATTGCAAAGTAGCTCAAAAAATGAAGCACAGCAAGCACGTCATGTGTTTAAATGAAACAAAGACTTCAATTAAAATGCACAGGTAACGTAATAGATTTCATGATACTAAAGTTATGCAATTAGTTCTCAAACATTAATCTTGTTGAACCAAATACTGGGAAAAATATCGACTTGATAAATTAAGTAAATTCAATATTATGTCGAAAATCCATCACTTTATATTGTTTTCTTTTTGTTTGTGTGTGTATATATATACATATATATATATATATATGTATCTATGTATGCCAATATGCTTTTTTGGTTTCTTGGGTACACGGGCTGGCCAACAGGCTTCTCTGAGCCAAGAAAGCCTAGTGAGATCCTGATACAACTGGTGGGGAAGACATGGGTGTGGTTCGGCTAGCACCTGTAAGCTCTGCTGGCAGTTGGGACCATGGTTAACTAACCAATTAGCACTATGGTTGTCGCTTAAAACTCCGAGTCTGACTATTCTGCTTTGTATTTACATATTCTGAAAAGTTGTAATTAGATATTTTCGATATTCCTTTTAATGATACATTTGATCTTTCCTCCCCCTCTATTTCAAGTTTGTGTCTGGGTGCTTATATACATATATACACAATGGTGACATATACTATTGGTGCAAATTTTTGTAGAAGAAGAAGATGATGAACAATTGCTTCAAGGTACGATAAAATATCGCTTTCCTTAATACGATATTCGCTCCTATCAAATTCAGTGAATCTAGTGTGTACCGGGTTAATGGCGAATCGCCTCCAAGATACAATGAAGCTCAGAATAATCTGTAATTTAACTGCATTCTGCACAAACGAAGTTAGAATTGAATACCTTCAGATTTTGCAAGTCTGCCAATAATCTAGAATTCTGTTTCTGCAGTAAACAAATTATAGCAATGAATAATAAAACAAAGAGGAATTGATGCATAGGAACATAACCATAACCACCTCTAATGGTCTAATAAGATTACCTTTATATAGACTCAAAGGTGCCTATTTGGAATAGGTGTGTCCATTAGAATTCAAATATTCTAACCACCATTTTCACATTTAAATGTGTCCATCCGATCATGGCTTTACACATTAATGGTGTAGATTGTACCTCTCCAACATTTAAAAGTTTTAACTAAAAAACACCCAATTGAAAACATATATATATTTTGAAAATATTTCCAACATATACATGTATATATATGCAAATCCGTGGAGGATATTGAAATTCTATACACAATGGAACACACATTCACATATTGATTTTTTTCGTGTTGTGAATTATTTAATTTGTCCTGTTTTCAATACTGGATGTATATCTGTATTCTATCAATTACACTGTGATGCGGATCGCATAGCCAAAAATTATTTGGAGATGCGGCGGCGGCGATATACCCGCGTCGGTGGTCAGTAAACTTCAACTGGGCATGACTTTTGATTCGTAGCTTAGTTTTTCTATTATAATATATTATCGAGGAGCTAGTAACGAGCCGGAGAAAGGAAAAAATATGAAATGATTTTCCGGCCTACAAAAATGCTGAAAAACGCTTCTACGTGTGGTTTTCGGCCTGTTTTGTGTTTTGGGCTTTTGTCTTTTTTTTTTTAATTAACCCGGTTTGTCCCGGGCCCTAGGGTTTCGTGTTGCGTATTTATAGTCGTGTTAAGACATTTTTCAGCAGTTTTGAAGTTTAATAAAATTTGTGCTTGAAAATTGCACTTTTTCCAATCGTTCGGTATTCTTGTGAATCAACGAACGCTTGATGCCTTTGAACCTATGATTCATGGTGATTCTATAGGTTGAAAGAAGAGTTTTAATCCAGCATTCGTAGTGAATCAACGGATTGGAGCTGAATTTCTTGTTCCTTCGAGTTCCGTTGCATCACATTGTGGCCACTTTTTTACACACACATATTTTGGCAATTGGCTTCATAAGATTATGTATCTATATATATTTTCCTAGGAGGCACCGTTTCATCCCAGAATATGAAAAGCTCAAAATTGATGATTATATGTACGTTTTGGTCTATTTCAACCAACTCATGAAGGCATTCAACAACAGCTTTGACTGTAGGAAATCCAAATTCATATGCTCTTGACCTGGAAAAGACAAATGACAAAGGATATCTAATGCTATGTTTGGGTCTTCTATTTGTCAACAAAGAAGAAAAGAAAATGAAAATGAAATTAAATTGCTTATACATGTTTATTTTTATGGGTAATCAAACCAAAGAAAATGATTTTGTTTTTTTGGCAAATACCTCATTTTCTCCTTCTTCCTTTCCCAATCCAACCAAAAAAGAAGGAAATTTACTTTTCATAACATTTCCATTTCCATTTTTCTTTCCATTCTCTCCACAAATTCAAGATCAAAAGATTCAAGGAAATTACCCATCAGCTTGATTTTTCAATTCCATCCCTGCTAAATCTGCAACTTCTTTAAGTGCTGCCCTCCAGCTCTCCACCTTGTCCATCCATTCCTTCTTCCTTTCATCATTTTCTGCCTTAAATCTCTCTTCGTACATAGCAAATGCTTCTGCAAAACTCCTTGTTTGTTTCCTGACTTGGGATGGATCCACATCATAGAAAACAAGCAGAACTGCATGTTTGGAGTTCTTCTTGTGTTGGAGGATCTTCACCAGTTCATCAAGGCACCATCTTGAAGAAGCGTAATCTTTGGAGAAGACAATTATAGAAATCCTTGACTGCTCAATTGCCTTCTGCAATTCTAACTCAATGTTCTCCCCTCTTTCGATTTCATCATCATCTCTGAAAGTGTGAAATCATGCATGCACCAGAGCTGTATAAAGGAAGTCGGTGAAGTTCTTGCAAGTGTCCTTACCTCTGAAACTCAAGAACACATCGTAAGAACATCGAGATGTTGAAGAAGAGGCTTCTTGGGCTCTCACAGCAGCCATTGAACCCCAAGCTGTGGGAGATGAATGATTGTAGGAAGGAATGGAAGTGCTTGTGATCAAAGTCAATAACATCCAATAAATATACTGTTGAGAATCAACACTAAATTTCTAGGTGGTTCTCTTTCTAGAAGGTTCTCTCTAGAATCTTCTTCATCTAGGCTATCTCTTTCTATCTCTAGAAATATCTCTCTAGAACCTTCTCTCTCTAGATTAATCTCTCATTTTGTCGGTTCGCATTCTTTCTAGAAACTTCTCTCCTAGAAACATCTATCACCTCTTTAGCTACTTCTAGAATTATCCTCCACCTCCAATGCTTGCCTATATAAGGAGATGATGGGGTCTTTATAGAGACATAAAGTGAAGTGCACTCAAGTCTAGTGCATAGAAGTGAGTTGTGTGTGTAAGAGTGAAGTCAGTGAGTGTGTGTCTTTGTGTGAGTGGTGTGGTGAGTTTTTCTTGTGTATATGTGTGTGCACCCAATGTCTAGTATGAGTTGTGGTGCAAAGTGTTTGTACAAGTGATTTTATATTAATAATATTCACTTGGTATTTGAGTACTTCTGATGCGTACTCAACAATTTGGTATCAGAGTGAGGTTAGTTAGGGACCGATTTTTGAAGGGTCGTCACGCGGAGAATTATTAGAGCCACGCAGTCAAGGACCGGGTTTTTCAAGGCGTTCCCACGTGAAGAGTTGACAGAGTCTATCGGCTAGGGACCGATTTTCGGAGCGTTGCCTAAAGGAAGATTTAGTTATGGCAAGTGGCTGGAGTAGAGCTTGGCAGTCAGGGACTGTGGTTGAAGGTGCCGTATGAGGGAGAGATTATTGTTCGTGCACAATCTGGGATTGTGAAGCTACTTGTGTGGGACGAGGCTTGCTTGGTAGTACGAGTGATTGTACCAAGTCACGATGGCAGATCTCCAATTTATGGGCGTTATGGAGAAGCTCAACAGCCAGAACTACAGTACATGGCAGACATGCATGGAGTCATATTTGCAGCGCCATGATCTGTGGGAAGTTGTTGGTGGTAGCGACACTACGCCACCTTCTACAGAAAATGTTGAGGGACTCCGAAAGTGGCGGATCAAGGCCGGGAAGGCAATGTTCGCAATTAAGACGACCATCGAGAAGGATATGCTGGCGCATATAAGACATGCTACCACACCGAAGGAGGCTTGGGACACGTTAGCGACTCAGTTCTAAAAAAAGAATGATATGAGGCTTCAGTTACTTAAGGGTGAGTTGATGTCCACCACACAGAAGCAGCTAACGATTAATGAGTACTTCACTAAGGTAAAGTCTCTCTGCCGAGAAATCTCAGAGTTAGATCCTTATTCAAAGATTAGTGAAGAGTGGATAAGAAGGATTATTATCCATGGGTTGAGGTTTGAGTATCGGAGTTTCATTACAGCCATACAAGGCTGGCCAACATAACCTTCGCTTGAACAATTGGAGAATTTATTGGCCAACCAAGAAATTTTGGCAAAGCAGATGGCTGGAGTCTCACTAAAGAGTGAGAAGGAAGCACTCTTTAGCGGCAAGAGGAGAGGCTGACCTAGAGGATGGAAAGGACGGAGAGACACCAGAGTTCAAGAAGAAGAAGATGATGATAATGATGAAGTGAAGACTCAGTGGGAGAGGAGTTCCCAGTTAGGAGGAGCTCAAAGGCGTCAGGATAGATATCAAGTTCCCAAGAATTTCAATAGGCAAAGTGATGAGTGCTACAACTGTGGCAAGAGGGGGCACTTCGCACGAGATTGTCGATTGAGGAGAAAATCATTTGAGGGAAACCTGGTGACATCGAATGATCAACAGCAGGAGGCTGTTAGTGAAGACAAATGGGATTTTGACGCATCCTTCGCTACAACATGAGTTGATGATCACCAACAATAGTATGATAGTGAAGCTGAATGGGAAGCATCATTCGCTACAACGAGGCTTGGTGATTACTACCATGAGTACAAGAGTGAAATTGTCAACCGTCCTTTGTTGTACTAAGATTTGATGAGGAGGCATGCTCAAAAGCATAGATAGATTTTGATGTGAAAGTGATTGAGGAGAAACCTACCTTAGCCTCAAGTGCCATAGCAGAGTTCGAGCTGAATGACGAGTCATTGTTAGAAAAGAATGACTTTGTGTTGAAGAAGACATATATATCTTGTTTGGTTGATCAGTCAGGATCATCATCAAGAGTGTTCGATCAAAAGCTTATCGAAGAGTCCCTGAGGAATGACGAGATTAAAATAGGGATTTGTGAAGACCTACAACAAGAGCTAGTTGCAGTAGGCCTAGAGGATGAGAATGAAAGAGATAAAGGTATTGGATGTCTTAAGGATGTCACTGTTAAATAAGACGAGTTGGAATAAGGCTTAAGTGCTAGTTCTCATAAGCAACTATAGAGAATTGGTGGCCAATTTATCATAGGCTTG
The DNA here is from genome assembly GCA_033060915.1 of Euryodendron excelsum. Classification (NCBI taxonomy): domain Eukaryota; kingdom Viridiplantae; phylum Streptophyta; class Magnoliopsida; order Ericales; family Pentaphylacaceae; genus Euryodendron; species Euryodendron excelsum. Next base: position 13,766,269 of record CM065377.1, read on the forward strand.
GACAAAAGAGTAGATACAGACAAGGCTATTGGCCAGAGAGAGTTTGAGAAAACTGTGGATTTGAAGCTCAATCTCTCTTCGATGGATATCAGTAATGGTCCGAGTAAGAAGGAAAAGATGTTCATAGCAAAGAATTGCTCGCTTGGTCTGACAAAGCTTCTGGCCAAGGCACAGATTAAGGATTGGCCACCACTAGTACGATCGATCCGTAAAAATGCTATCCAGAAGAACAATGCCGAGGTAAGCGAGAAAGATGGAAACAATGCAGCAACCGTGAAGGATGGTGATCGAAAACTTGTAGGTGATGTCCCGTGGAAGATTGACGAAGGAATTCATTGCTGCAGTTCAAGAAGAGAAATTCAGCTTTGAGGGGGAGTGTTGAGAATCAACACTAAATTTTTAGGTGGTTCTCTTTCTAGAAGGTTCTCTCTAGAATCTTCTTCCTCTTGGCTATCTCTTTCTATCTCTAAAAATATCTCTCCAGACTAATCCCTCATTTTGTTGGTTCTCATTCTTTCTAGAAACTTCTCTCCTAGAAACATCTATCACCTCTTTAGCTACTTCTAGAATTATCTTCCACCTCTAATGCTTGTCTATACAAGGAGATGATGGGGTCTTTGTAGAGACATAAAGTGAAGTGCACTCAAGTCTAGTGCATAGAAGTGAGCTGTGTGTGTAAGAGTGAAGTCAGTGAGTGTATGTCTTTGTGTGAGTAGTGTGGTGAGTTTTTCTTGTGCATATGTGTGTGCACCCAATGTCTAGTATGAGTTGTGGTGCAAAGTGTTTGTATAAGTGATTTTATATTAATAATATTCACTTGGTATTTGAGTACTTTCGCTGCGTACTCAACATATAAAACTAAAGATATATTAGGGAAGTGCTTGTAAGATGTCTAATAAAGAAAAGGGTAGACCAGAAAAAATAAAATAAAGTAGAGGAATAAAGTATTGAAAGAATCGAAGTCAATGAAATCCAACGCAAAACCCAGAATTGGTGTGGAAAATACTCCATAAACCCGTTGTCTCATGGACTATCCATGATTTTCTTTCGGTAACTAAAAAAAGGATCAAGTTCGGCGCACGAGACTCCCATTATCATGGAATTTGGGAAGACGAGATATACCAACCTTATTTTGAGAATAGCGAGGCTATTTTCATGTTTTGAACCCATGTAATACAAAAATTAAACATTTGCTGTGGATACTTCCAAGTTCAAGTAAATTCCATTTGAGCAAAACAAAGCCTTGCTTTGATTTTCCCCTTCTATTTTGCTTGGTTGGATTACTCGTTCCAGTTTTTATGCTACTACAAAACTCTGATTTAACCTTAGGAAACTATTGTAGATCAAGAATTTTCAGTGCTGGCAAACGCTGAATGGAAAAATGCACCACGAGCATCACTCTATGAAAATATTTGCTAGTTTTAGTGGGCCTTCATGAATTTTGGATTGATCTGGTCCTAGTTAGGCATTTGCCACTTTTTTTTGACCCTCACAAATCATGTGTATATATATACACACACAAATATATAGATCCTCATGGAATAAGATAGAAGCTCTAACTCAACAGGGAGCTAATGGTAATGTGGCTTTGACATTTCTTTTATTTCTGTCCCTATATTTGTGTTTCATACCTGAACCAACCACGTACAATCTCAATGCTTGGCTTTTTTTTTTCTATTGCTTGCCTTGCGCACAAATCAATTATCTTAAATGGGTTACTTTAGTCTACATTTGGAAGAAGAATTTTGTGATGAAAAATAATAAAAAAAAGAAAAATATAAGATAAAAGAGAATAAAAATACTATTCTATTTTATTTTCTTTTGTCTCACATTTTTTTTTTCCTTTGCTTTTGCATCACCAAATTCGGGTCCAAACACAATCTTGGGAATACACAAATGCAGAAGGAAGTGATCCAACTCCCTCAAATTTCTCTTGTCAATTGCCCCTGATTGAAATTTGGGGGAGGGAAGGGAAGGGAAAGGGAGGGAAAGAGAAAATGAAAGGAAAATAAGAAAAAATGAACGAAAACTATTTTCCCTCCCTAGTTTGATTTTGTGAAGAAAATGAGAGGAAAATAGAAGAAAAGAAGTGAGAGAAAGAGAGAGAGAATGATATAAAATTTCCCTCTGTTTTCCTTCCCTTTCCCTCCTAAGTAGAATCAAACAAGAAAAGAAAAACAAACCATGATTTTTCCTTCCCTTCCCCTTCCAAGTTGCAAACACCTATTAGAAAAAATTCGTTGTTTTCTTTGTCAACTGTGGTGCCCAGTCAACATGCTCCATTTGCAGTTCCCTTGTTCTTGAAAATTGGTCTGGGACTTCCTCTTCTGGTCCTTGTGGAAGAAGCTAAATCCTCCAAAGATGAAGGAGATGGCACTTCTGAATCTAGTACCTTGCACCAGTGCTCTCGAGCGCACACGATAGCGTCTGATACCAAAAGTAACACCATAGGAACTCACCCAAAAAGGACTACTAGCCAAGGCAAGTCACTTGATTTTATTTACTCCCGACGTAGAACTAGTACACGGCAAAGTGGGACGAGGTCGTTACAAAAGAAGTTAAAACAGTTTAAGTCTTAATCCTTGAGCAGATATATATATATATATATATATATATATATATATATATATAACAATGTGACATATATCTTCAACAAAGAAGACAATAGTGAGATTGATAGCTTTGTTTCTTTTTCTCTGGTTCATAAACCTGCCAATAGATATGGAAAGGGTAACAAAAATAAGCAGAGTTAATAAGGAATCAAGGTACTTCAGAGGTTGAAGTTGCAAATGTGTGTGCTAGCAAGTATTCTTCAAACAACCTCTGAAGTTCTCTGAACAATGGAAATTTTTTGCAATAGCAGAATCCATTAAACAGATCTGCTTAGCAGGAAAGGATAATATATAGCTATTTACTTGCTGCCAGAACAGTCAGTCCTCTACCAAACACATTCTGCAGCAATAGTTTCCTACATAAGGCGATGAAGACCAGTTTCACCTGTACCCAGCAGCCCTCCAACATTCATCAATAATAATGCAGCAGAAACACTCATTGACATTAATATAATCAGTCTGTGTCTTCATGTATTTACCAAAAAAGAAAACATGCAAATTGTTTGATAAATAGTTCAATTCCCGCTTTCCAGTAAAATTTTTAAAACAAAAATAAGTTGCGGCATACTAAAATTCTCTAAAATTATAGCATACAGTTTACTTAATAAAATCTTTTATGTTAGTACCAAAGACCTGGGATTGAGTCCCACCTTTCAACCGAATTGGAGGAATTGTGGACAGGGGAGGACTTCACCTCATTGTGTCCTTCACTGCTCGACCATCATACTAAAAACAATAACAATAGTGCCGATGGTAAATGAATGAAGAGGAGTGAAAAATAACGAAGGAAACGGTAGAGACAAATAATCTTAATGTCAGACAGTAATTCCACATATATATGTAGAGGGAAGGGGGTAATTCTCATTATTAGTTGATATACAACTAAGAATGGGGATACTCCCACCATATAAATTCATGTAGTAATTTATCATTCTCATCAATTAGTTAATATACAACTAAGACTAGGCACCTTTTTTTAAGGCGTTATTGAATAAGAAGTTAAATGAAAAGGAAATGAAATATGAATGACATTGCATAAAAATCTTAGATGAATGAACAAAGAGACGATAGGGTGTCAAAAAGTTCATGCACATCCAATGTCACACCATTCTTGCAATAAGAATACACATGCAAGAGACATTCAATTTTCCTTCAGGAAGAAACTGAAGTCCATGTAATTATAATGGCTCAAGATACATAGAAGAAAATGCCACTATTGTGAAAAAACAGTAAGACTCAAACCTAGCCAAAAATAAATAAATTAAAGATGGATAAAGACTCGAACTAATTGTAAGGCATATCAAGCAAAAAAGGTTTTATCGCAACATGTTTCACAGAGAACAAATTAGCTTCTGCTTACGCTCATGCTAGTGTTTCTGCATGTCCCTGACTGTTATCATCTGCAAAGGCCACTGCCTTAATTTTTTATTTTTATTTTTTGTTCCTCTCTTTCGAAACCTGGTACCTGCCTCATAGTTCCTCTAGCATCAAGGTCATTTCTTATTACTTAATCACGTGGGTAACTGAAAAATTTCACAACTTTAGACGGTAAAGAGTCCCCGAATAACAACTCATACCAGCCCTTGGTAGTCCAGTCATCATCATTTGAGCATTCTTGATAGATATCATAATCATGATGGCAGAGGAAGTACGTGACTGCCCTCACCTGATGTGCTGACAAATCTGGATCAATGGCATTTTGACAAAAAGTACAGGTGCCCTGTTGGGTGCCCTTCTCTTCTTGCTCATACACAACTTGAATGCCAAACTCTTTTAGCTGATGCGTTTCCAACAGAAAGACTGAAACATCTACTTCATCACCACCTTCCAACTGATTCCCGATGTTCCACTGGCTTAACCACATCATATCTTCATTTTTTCCAGGGAGGCCCACGAATGTTGGGCTATAGGTCCACTTCAAATCCTTTGTCTTGTTACTGGCTTTAATATAACACTCGTTCCAGTACTTTGGTCTTGGATCATCGGATCTTTTATTGGTATATGCATATGGAACACAAACATTCAAGCCCGGGATCTTGAGATTATGGAGTGAAGGCACACTGAAATGAATTGAGGACCCTGTACTCTTAATGTTGAACCACCTTGCAATGTCACTTCCCGGAAGAAAAGTGCTGAATATATTGAATTCAGAGTCCCCGTGCCATAGAGGTCAAAGTATTTAGAAATTACTGCATATGTGCGTGCATGCGTGCGTATGAGAGAGGGAGAGAGAGAGAGAGAGAGAGCACCACCTGGAGGGGAAGTTTCCTTTTCATAAGTGTCATGTTATTAAGCAATTCCACCTCAACTTTTCCAATGACTTCCAAGTTGAACAAGCCCAATCTGTTTATCATTTCTGCGTCAATGTTTACAATGGGTACTAACTTGAACAATCCCTGAACTTCAACTAGGTTCTGGCAAAAATTTATGATCAATTCCAGTGATCTCAACAGATTTGGTAGATTTGCTACCACTTCCAATGACCTGCACTTGTGTAAATTCAAGTCACTTAAACTCATTGGAAGCTCTGGAAGGGATTGGAGTCTTGTGCTATCCTTCAACGCAAGTCACTGGAGCACAGTAAGACATTTGATGCTATCTCGAAGGCTACCAATTATTGGGAATTTTGGCCCTCCCAAATACACTCTTTTTGGAAATAGAAAATACAAGAATATTAAAATAAATAGAGAAAAATATAACACAAGATTTACGTGAAAAACTCCTAAAATAGGAGAAAAACCACCAGCCCAGAAGAAAAATACACTATGTGAAAAATTATTACAATCACATAATTTTCCCTCCTCACCTTGCCGACACCCACTAAGCTATCCCACTAGCTAACCTTTAACTTTCACCTCTTCGAAAGGAATTTTACTAAAGTCAAAAGTTACTAGCTAAGCTATTGACTGATGCAATTAACCAAGGAGACTTAACCCTCCTTATATAACTTTGTCCCTTACCCCATCTTCTCCTTCTCATTCGATGTGGGATAAGGAGCAAAACAAAAACAAACCCAACAATCTCCACCTTTGCGACTTTGACTGATCCCATAGCCATACTCCACCTTGATGAAGATTTTCATAACGTCTGCTATCATGCTCCACCATAAAAGCATATACACTCAGAATAAATCAATTCCAAGTATTTCACGCCCATGTCGAAAAATAACCTTGCTAAAAAATTATGGTGCAACTCTCACATTTGGCTTTCTTGAAAGTTCATCAGCCATTGACATGAATTTCCACCACACACTCTGCATCAATGCCAAACCAATGCCTGTGTGCAAACTTGTAGACCTGACCCTGGGGATTTCTTATGAACATTCAACATCTATTGCATTTGTTTGCCTGCACACCTGTACATTTTGTTCATGTACTTCTGTGCCTGTTGTAGCAACTCTTGCTCTATTTGTTCATCTTGATCTCCACCAGCCTATACAGGTTGCCAATTCATCCAATCAGAATCGCGCCCTTTTGATAACTGGTCTTCTACCATCAATTGACTTAGATGCTACCGATGAACCTCTGATTTCTGATCGCTTCTATCCAATTTGACCAAAAACAGTGCAATACTGCACCCATCGGTGACTCTGCAGCGCTTACAAACTTTAGGGACAACTCCCTCCATGATTTCCGAAACCGACCAAACCTTCACCGAGAGGATCCTGCCACACTGGATCATTGCCCAAAACAAAGCAAATGCAAACTGGTCCGTTGCAAATTTGCTCCATCACCAACAATGATAACGGCTCCTTCCCTGCAATGATAATGGCCACATCGTCTTCAAAATATCAGCACGCTGTCCTCCATCAATCAATAATTTATTTATTTTTGTTCTTTCTCCTCTGTTCTTGTGCATCAGCTTGATGAATTTTTATCGTACATATGAATAGTACCCAGTAAGTAAGTTCCCAGGAAAGACTCAAATCTTTCCTAGACAGAACTTCAAGATTCCCAGGAAAAATTAGAGGGGTCACACTGGTCCCGCTTAAAACCCAATCTCCTAGACAGAACCTCCTTAAACTGTACGTATCCACACAACCACACCAAAGCTCCACCCCACTAAAAAGATAACAACACCAAAGCTCCACCCCACCAAAAAGGAACCTTTGATAATTTCAAGAAAATCTTTTATGATGTGGAAGATCAGTCAAAACCGTAACCACAGAGCATACTAAGAATTTCAAGAAATAAACAAAACAACCGAACAGGCTCTGATACCACTTATTGGAAATTTTGGCCCTCCCAAACACACTCCTTTTGGAAATAGAAAAAACAGGAATATTAAAATAAATAGAGAAAAATACAACATAAAGATTTACGTGAAAAACTCCCAAAATAGGAGAAAAACCACCAGTCCAGAAGAAAAATACACTATGTGAAAAATTATTACAATCACATAATTTTCCCTCCTCACCCTGCCGATACCCACTAAGCTATCCCACTAACTTTTAACTTTTACCTCTTCGAGAGGAATTTTATTAAAGTCAAAAGTTACTAACTAAGCTATTGACTGGTGTAATTAACCAAGGAGACTTAACCCTCCTTATATAACTTTGTCCCTTGCCCCATCTTCTCTTTCTCATTCGACGTGGGATAAGGAGCAAAATAAAAACAAACCCAGCACCAATTGGGTTCCCCATCAGATTCAAGTTCTGCAATGAGGAAAGACCGCCAATATCCCTTGGAATTGCATCATCCAACAGATTGCAGTGCGCAAGACTTAAGCTTACTAAGGAGTGTGATAAGGAAGCCAATGAAAAGCTGACGGAATTTGGACTCTTTTTCAATTTCGATACACATGACAAGAAGAGTGAGCACCATAACTTCTTCTCACCAGTAGTCGACAGTGATTGATTTATAGCAGTGTTGTCTGCATGGAACACCGTCAAAGATTCCAGCTTGCCCAGCTCTGTAGGCAACTGATTGAGATTTGAGCAGCCAGAAAGGATAAGCTTTTTAAGGGATTTCAGGTGACCAATTTTTTGTGGAAGCTTCCTAAGTCTTTTGCAGCATTCTAGATTCAACAAAACAAGTCTCTCTAATTCTCCAATGGATTCATGAACCTCAATCAACTTTATGCAATCTTTGAGAATCAACCTCTCCAGATTAGGGATTTCTGAGAAGTCAGGGGTATTAGTCAGGCAGTGGGAATGACTGAGATTGAGGATTTTCAGTAATCCGAGCAACTATCCTTTAAAAAAAAAAAAAAGAGAAAGAATTAGGTTCTATGAATATTCATATTAATATTGGGTGGGGCCTGTGGGAGGGAAAAAAGAACAAAAAAACTAGTGTTATAACTTTGTTCCCCTCCAAACCTGTTCCAATCTACTATAGCGCATGCCAAGCACAACCAAGCTCTCCAGAGGAAACTCATTGGGTATATATTTTGAAGAGAAACCACGCCAACACAACCATCTCAACGTCTTAGGGAGTTCCTCATAATGTCCAATGAGCTGTACATTATTGAGTTGAAGTAATCGCAATCTACACATTCTTGAGAATGCATTAGTGTGTATGTCTGCTTCTTTTGATGTGGCAAATGATTCTAGTAAGGCAGAATATATGGAGAGGCATGAGAAGAAGCTTAGACGACGTCGCTTTGATGAATGGCCTTCATGAAGCATTGTTGATATGTCATGAAAATCTTGAATATAGTGTCTTTTTGCATTATCTTCCCTTCCAGATGGATTTTCTTTCTTTGATGCATGAATGTTGAGGATGAGGCCTTCAATTGTTTCGGTTCCCTGATAAAAGAAAAAAGGGACTATGTAAGTATGCACACCAGCAGAAGAACATACAAGTAGAAGTAAAAAGCATAATTCTTACACTTTTATCTAGTAATACATTGAAGGAATCCTTATGATGCCACAGTCTGCTCCTTTTCTCAGGGTCCTCAGGTGACTCTTGTCGTATTATTTCTCGTGCCATGGCTTGAAGCAACTGATGCGTCATGAGCTTGTTATTTTCATCAATGGTTAAGAGACATCTATCACAGAGATTGTCATTCCCTACTTTTGAGTAGAAATCACATCCATCTAGTAGTATAATTATGAAATCTGTGTCTTTTCTAACAAAGAAACAAGCAATATCTAGGAATAAATTTTTGTCATGGTCATCTAGAGAGTCATAACTTATTTTAAGTTTTCTAAGGATCTGGCTGTCAGGAATTGCTTCCAATTTCCTTAAAGCACTTTCCCACACATCTACATTTCTGTTAATTAGAGAAGAACCCAAAACTTGAAGAGCTAAAGGCAGCCCTCTGCAGTAATGCACAACTCTTTTTGCGTGCCCCACGTAACCTTCAATGGGATGGTCTTGTCCAAAGGTGTGCCAACTGAAGAGCTCAAGTGATTCATCATCATTTAACTCCTCAACCTTATGCATCTTATACGGATTTTGTGCCTTCAGCAATCGCTCACGCCTAGTTGTTATGATAATTTTACTTCCCGGATAAAACCAATCTTGCATTATGAGTACCGCATTTAATTGGTCCACTTCATCCACATCGTCAAGAACAAGCAAAACTCTTTTACAGCATATAGCTTCTTTAATCTTAATAATACCTTCATCGACACTGCAAATTTTTTTCTTTTTCCCCTTCAAAATATCCTGAAGTAGCCTTCTTTGCAAACAAACCAAGCCATTGTGTTGTTCTGATATTTCCCTAATATTTGCAAGAAAACTGCTACCTTCAAATCTGTCGAAGTTCAGATTATAAACTGTTTTGGCAATGGTTGTCTTCCCTATTCCACCCATCCCACATATTGTCATTATGCCAACATCAGTTGACCCATCTTGTAACCAAGAATTAATTTCTTCAATACGAGAATCAATTCCAATTTGGTAGGGGGCTACACTCAAGACTGTGCGCTTCAATTTATTCGCAATCTCCTTAACAATTTTCTGAATAAATCTTGACTCATGCCTTCAAACAGCAACCAACAAGGAAAAAACACATAATTGGCATGTCATTAGTCGATATCTAAGAAGCACAGATACACACGTGATACGGACACTACACGGCTACATCGCGCTTTTAAAAAAATACATGACACGACACAGCGGGACAGGGACATGGGAAAAATTATTTTTTTTTATATATCATATGTAAGAATATTTTACTCAAAACTAATGAAAAATTGCAAAATAACAATAATTAAAATTAAAATTATGTATTTCATAGCTTAAATGTCCAATTAGTTATACAATTGGTTCCCAAGTTATTTTCTTCAAACTTCTACGTGTTTCACGTGAATCTAAGTAATGTACAAGGGTATCTAAACGACGGACATGTGTGTCTCCCAAGTGTCCAAAGTGTGGATGGTTTTAAATAAAGTAAAAACAAAATAATAGGATATGTTTGGATGTGTGTCTGACACATGTTGGGGAGTGTTTTACACGGTGTTCGACATGAACACAATACCTTCTTAGAAGTGTCCGTCCTTCTTAAGTTGAAATCAAATAAGAATTAACGTAAATGCAAACAAAATCAAAATAAATTTCACAATGGTTAAAATTGGCCATAACAAAGTTAAATAAATGTCATGCTTCTTAATTCTGGCCATTAATGCTCAAATGGATGCAATTTCATAGTTGATGCTACATGAAAACTTTTTTAAAAAAAATAAAATCCATAAAAAAATCCGAGAACATTCACTAAAATCCCAACTCCATCTTGAATGAACAATTTTAAGACGAGTTACTTAACTTTTTCATAATCTGAATGATATTTACATATTGAAATTTGACCGACCTATTCCTGACTTTATTTGTAAGTCACTTCATTCTTTTTCTGTATTTGAACTATTTGTGTTATTACCAGCACACCAACCAATTACTTGGATTTCTCCTAGTGGGGCATCTAACCCTGGTGATGGGATCCAAGTAACATGGGCACTTTTCTAGAGGAGTTGTATTTGTGTTCAACATATGCCAAACATTGGTGCTTCTTGAACACTCTTAGACATGCCCATTATTTAAACCAACCAAAAGTTCTTTTAAGAAATAAGAAATAAAAGAGCCACATGCACCATATTATGCAGCATAACATAACAATAAGATACAGATGGGAAAATACCAACAGTCTTAAAGAGGGAGTGAATCAGTATAAATTTCAATGGAAAAATCAAAGTTCACATCAAAAGGTTGTCAATGTGACAATCAATAATATAGGAAAAAACATATTCACATCATAAAACTAAATAATGATTAAGTACTTGTGGATAGAGGATACATGTAACACTTTCATTCCAATACGTAGCACATAAATCAAATATACACAAAAATTTTGTGTACTTGAGGTGCGGGATCACAAACCATAATCAAGGATCAAAATTTCATTTCGAGAGGTCGTTTCGGTTGGCTCGGAAACAGAAACGTTTCGGAAACATTTCAGAAATGTTTCGGAATGTTTTGAAAACATTTCAAAAGTAACAAATATTAAAATAGTAAAATACAATCTTTTGTATGAAAATTCTACAATATTTATAAAAATTTTAAATTCGGGTTAATACAACTTATTGTTTCGGTATATATCGTTGTGTTTTGATGCATTTTTCTATGTTCTGGTATGTATTGATCGTAATAATAGTGTTTTGTTATTCCACTAGTGTTTCGTTTCGATCTCTTAAGAAATGGAAACATTTTGTCTGATTCGATGGAAACAAATAAAAATTTTGTTCCTTGACCACAATTACGTATCTTTATTCACAAATTGGCATTTCTTTCTTCTTATCTAACCTTTTGCACAATTGGCATTTCTTTCTTCTTATCTAACCTTTTGCATTATGCCTTTTGATAGATGGATTATGCATTATTGAACTCTTTTGGTAATAGAATCCAGAACTCTTCAACTCTTGGTGCAGTTAATTGAATAAATATGTTTTAGCACCATCAGAACGCAACTTTTCATAATTTTGTTGTACAGATTGCCACTTTTCATTGAATGACATTTATACTCTTTACAGCTTTACAAGTGTATGTAATTTTCAACCATCGTGTCATTTCATTCAAATAGACAAGATTCTGGAATCAAGCATTGGGTTGTGTTATACAAAGAGATATGATGTTAAGAACAATCATCGTGTTTTGTTTTTAAAATAGACACAATTTTTTATATTGCTTTCAAGGCATACTTTAATTTATTTTTTGAGAAATATATAGAAAATTTACTAAAACTAATAATATGTTTTCTTATAATAAAATAACTTTCTCACTTATTAAACAATTATTTAATTTTGAAAATCTCCAACAAATGTAGTTTACCAATTTTTGTATGCTTGGAGTTGCAACATACTAGGTATCATTCTTTCACATGCAAAAAAAAAAAAAAAAAAAAGAAGGAAATATGGGTTTGTTTCTTTTGGGGTTTCAAAATGAGGAAGTGCAAAAAGACAAAGTTGCTTTGAATTGATATCTTGGTGTAATTATAGGCTCAAGAAAACTTTGATTGGGTTCAAATAGTGGTATTGATGGTGGCAATGGGTTGTGCATGGTGGTCATAGGAGTATTTTGGTGAAGGCTTCAACTTTTATACAGAAAGTAGAAAAAAGTACAAGAAAATACTTATGGATAGGGAGGAGAAGAAAGAAGAAGAAGAAGAAGAAGAAGAAGAAGAAGAAGAAAAGAAGTGAACAAGAACCATTCCAAGGGAGTTCTTTTCAATTTTATTATAGATAAGGAATTATGGATATATTTCAATTATCAACTTAGTTCATTATGTATTCACTGGAGGAAAGATCAGTGAAAATTTTCCAAAAAAAAAGGAAAAATGAATAAGTGAAGGTTTGAAAAAGGTTATTAGAAACTTCTTTCCCTATTAAGCCAATTACAAGGTTCTCAAAACTATTCTGTTGATGATATGAAACATTCAAATTACACCTTCTCCAATTGTTTTTAAAACTATAGATGAGTATTACACACCTTCTCCAATTGTTTTTAAAACTATAGATGAGAAACCCATTATTGAATTTTTTAGATAAGTAACATATTCACTTGTTGACCAATCTCATTGTCCAACAACTGCATTAGTTTTGGCTTAGTCAAATTATGTTATTAATTTTCTAAATTGTATAGGCTTCCTAAATTACATTCAAAAAAATTTAAAGAGAAAATAAAAAATGCCAATACGTTTTAATACTATTCTACCTAGTTTTAAAAATTTTAATCAAGAAATATGGGGTAGGGAGTGGGTAATATAAGCATCCAAAATACTAATATATTGAATAACTTCAATGTGCCTATCAAATGAATTAGAGGAAATTACCCATCTTCTAAGACCATCCCTGGAAAATCTGTAACCTCTCTAAGAGCTGCCCTCCATGTCTCTACCTTTGCGAGCCCTTCCTGTTTTCTATCAATGGTCTCTGCCTCAAATCCCCCCTCGTGTTTTGCAAATGCTTCTGCAAAATTCCCTGTTTGGTTCTTCACATGGTATGGATCCACATGGTAGAATATAGGCAGTATTATATGATTGACACCTCTATTGCGTTCAAGTATCTTCACAAGTTCATTAAGGCAACACTTAGAAGATGCATAGTCTTTTGACAAGACAATTATTGAAATCCTTGACTCTTGGATTGCCTTATATAGATTTGATTCAATATCCTCTCCTCTCTCAAGTTCATCATCATCTCTAAATGTTTGAATTCCTGCATTCACTAAAGCTGTATAAAGGTGATCAGTAAAGGTCTTGCGGGTATCTTCGCACCTGAAACTCAAGAAAACGTGATAAGAACACCGAAGCATTGATGAGGAGACTCCTTGGACTTCCACAGCAGCCATGGAACAAAGCTTTACTATATGGGTTAAAAACCTGTATGTGCAGCCAGTGAAGGCACCATTGGATCTGTTAGATATATGTCAAAAATGGATAAACAAATCTGCTAGTATTGCAAATTTGAACGAAGCAATATCAATGAAGCTCCAAACAGGAACCAAAGCCTACAAGGAAAATGAAAAAAACCAATGATAAACAAATTTTAGTTGTGAGGTGGGCAGCATGTGAAAACACAAATTGCCAATGTAAAAATTAGGGGGAAAAAAGCAGAAAAGAAAAAGAAAACCATCCGTGCCAGTATAATCCCCCCAAGTATCTAGTTTGCATTAACAATTCCCTTTGTTCTTTGGTGCAAGTGTTGTTTTGGTGTTAACTATACCACTTCATCTTATCTGCCAAAAACAAACTATGAATGTTTGGATAAGGATACAAAGTAAAACAGCTCACCCAATTTTTTCCAAGTCCGACAGGCTTTATATCAGACCCACACTGAAATACCTAATAGAATCTGATTATAGTATCTGAACAAGTTCAATATTGAATATACGGCTTTGGCATCTTGGAAGTTTGCACAATGAGGTCAATATCAGCATAAGGAAAAACACCAAGACACTCCATATAAGGACTATTTAATAGTTCACCTCTATGAAAACTCAACCTTACTAACCAAAACCACAGTACATGGTTTCCATACTTTTATCAGAACTGAAGAGTTTCCCTACAAGTTTTAAGACAAATGGAATTAACAAAATCAATTTGAAATTACCACTGCTACCACTCTAGCTTTCAGGGGATTATAAAAGAAAGCTACCATTTTGGGATTTTTTTGTTCACTTTCTTACCTATTAGCTACAGGCCATACATGTCAATGCGAGAGTCACTATCTTCTCTTTATTGAGTAACAAAATGGATGTGCAACATTAAACAGCAAATCTAGATTCTGTTATTTTAGGCTTTCATTTTTATATTAAGACAGTGAGATTCATGAGCTTGCTGATTGATAAAGTATGTAATGACTAATTGTTATGGGCTGCTCTTCAGCACGCCATGACGTTTCATTTATGTGCCCTAATGTCCTTGCCAAAGGGGCCAAGGAGTTCCCAACAGATGCCCGAAGGGTTGCCCACACATTGCCCAAGCAATGTCCAAGTCAGCCCCAGGGTGCCCCAACATCAGCCCTTGCAAGCCCCAAGGCAGCCACAATGTGCAAGCTTGCTGCCCAGCATGACAGACAGCCAGGCAGCCAGCCCAGCAGCCCCATTTACACATAGTACACTTTTTTGTGCATCTTTGGCATGGCGTTTCTCCTAGCTCCGGAGGCCAAATCAAGCTAGGTTTTTTTTTTTTTTTTTTTTTTTTTGCGTAGATAGCTTTTAGTTTGTATTTTCTCATTCCTAGAGTTTAGGATTTATGGACGAGTGTGGATTTAATAAGAGTCAATTATGACTCATTGCGCACACACTAGGTTCCCTCTTGGCAGATTACAAATGGCTCAGAATGCTATCATAAGGGGGGTATGCATGTTAACAACCACCCCCACCAATTTTCTTTGCAATCTTCCAAGCAATCATTTTTTTGTTTTCAAGCATTGTAGTAGCCTTGTAAATGACTTTCAATGAATGAAATGCACTCTTTTCTTCCCTCAATTCCGTGTAACTAGTTGTCCCTTTTCTGTGTAATTGCTTCACAACTTTGCCCCAACATGTTGTCTGTCAACATCTTGTGGCTTGCTACCACTACACGAGGCAGCTTGTGCCTACAACCTGCTCAAAAGTGTCGCCCCGTGACACTAATCCATGTAAAGGATAAGCCATGTCGTACTCACAATGATTTGTTGACAGCTATAAGATATATGAGTGTCTCAACATGATTATCACTATCATAAATACAAGTTCACAACTACATATTTAAGGATTGCTTGAAGATGCTAAACATGGCACCATAATGGACCAACAATTTTTTTTTTTTAATCTTTAATGAGGATTGCTAAATCCACAGCCATTGCAGCTGAATGCCTTCCCTCATATGCTGGGGTCCACTGAATTGTGGATACAATATTTATAGGATGTAGACTTGGCAATCCTGTTTTCAATTCTATTGAACATCTCTAGGGGGCCATTAAAGACACTTGAATACATAACGGCATGAAATTGGCCCAAAAGCTAGATATCAGTCGTAAAAAGCATTGGAAAGGGTAGGGATAATGAAAGAAAGGTTAGTGGTTCGTTCAAAGATGACATTATTCTATTAATAAAGTTTAGGGGTTTTCATCGCATCTATTTTATTTCTCTCTCTTTTTTAGCTGGCCAATAGACCCAATGTAAAAGTTTTCTGTCAGATTCATTTTTTTTTTTTTTTTTTTTTTCAGTTGGGCCTGTAATTGGGTTCCCAATTTCCCCAACAACATGCCTCCAAGGAGGCCTGAATCTTTTCGACTCCTATGGGAGGGGCATGTGACAGTGACATCATTTGCACGAGAAGGCAATGGTCGTTACATCCATTTAAGCTGATTTCTCTGTTCCCTATTCTGCTATTAGCATTTTCACAAGAATGTCACTGTTTTACTGTACCAAAACTTTTACTCTTCTCATCTAAATAGCTAACATGTCCTGTGCACTATCAATTCATTTTTAGCTTAATCTATGATATAATATTGATTACGTCTTTTTTCTTTTTGTTTTTAACAAATAATCAAAATGTTGCTTCTACATATTCAAAGTGTAACTTATTTCATCTTAGCCATATATATAAGCACATATGTATGTATGTATTTTTTATAAATATCACCTTAGCCATATACGTGCATATATTTACAGATGTATTTACATATACACACGCGCACACACACACACACTCATATATATATAGAAAATATAAATATACAAAGGATTATGTTGATAATTTATGTCCTTTGCTACTATATATGTGTTCAATCTATTTGCTTGTCAATTATTCTTTTACAATTGTATATAATATATCTCAAATATATTATTCTTTTACTATATATGTGTTAATCTATTGTGTTTAGGTGTTGTATACACTTAGCTGCAAACGTATAAAAACAGATGAGCCATTGATTAGTATATTTAAAACGTTTCATCAACAAAAGGTCGTCGACAGAGAGTAACAAGAAATAAAATCCCAATAAAGCTCAGATCCAGGCAGAAAAAGATAAGCAATGTAACAAGTCAAGATGGGTCAACTCAACAAGAACAAGTGGGTTCAGATTATTCAGGAATGCATAGGGGTTTATCATGAAAACATGCATGTGTTAAGCAATAAATACAAAAACATATAGCAAAAAGCAGAACATGAAGATCTGATATACCTGAATTTGCCGATGAAAATCTCTCCCGTATTGGAATACTGTAATGAATAGGAAGAAGAAGAATGAGATGAAATGGAAAAGAGGAAAGTTTTATTCCAACCAATTGAATTACAAGCAAAAAAATTGAATGAATTACAGAGACCCTTTTCTCTCTTTTATACGTCTAGTAACAAAAAAATAACCGATATACAAGAGTGATAAGAAATGAAAGGCACCAGCTCAGCATTGGTACAACTGCCCCAACTAACTTCCTATTTCAGTGTATGCGATCATAACATTCCCTCTCCCTTAAAGAGCCTTGACCTCAAGGCTGGAAGTTAGGAAACTTGGAGTGGAACTCATCATAATCCATCCAAGTGGCATCTTCTGGAAAAGTTTTGGACCACTGGACTAGCCATTGAATTACTGCTCTGCTGTTGTGCTTGACCATCCTTTGATCCAACACAGCAATAGGCTCCATTTGTAGAACTCCTTCATCACTCACTGAAGGCAGAGTTGGATTAGGCGTAACATGCTGACCAAGCTTTTTTTTAAGGAGAGAGACATGAAAAATTGGATGAATATGGGCTGAAGCAGGGAGTTTTAGCTCATAGGCCACCTTCCCCACCCTAGAAATAACTTGGAAAGGACCATAGAACCTGGGGGAAAGCTTCATACTTCGTTGTAGAACCAAAGAAGACTGTTTGTAAGGCTGTAATCTGAGATAAACCCAATCCCCAACTGTGAATTCCCTTTCAGTTCTCAACTTATCTGCAAAATGTTTCATCCTATGCTAAGCTTGCTGCAAATTTTCCTTAAGTATTCGTAGAATGGAAGCTCTCTTTCTAGCCCAATTCTCCACAGCAGCTACTTGGGATGTCCCCACATTCATGAAGTTGTGGTCTGGTGGTGGTTGTCCATAGACTGCATAGAAAGGGGTGGTCTTGATAGAAGAATGATAAGAGGAGTTGTACCACCATTCAGTTAAGGATAGCCACTTAGACCATTGTTTGGGACAATCTCCACACATGCACCGTAGGTAATTTTCCACACACTTACTGACAATCTCAGTTTGTCTATCAGATTGTGGATGGTAGGCTGTACTTAGGCACTGCTCAATGCCCAACAATCTAAGTAATTCCTTCCAAAACATGCTAGTAAAGATAACATCTCTATCAGATACAATGGTAGCTGGTAGGCCCTGTAGTTTGTAAATGTTGTCCAGAAACAGTTGAGCCACATCTTTGGCAGTATAGGGATGGGATAATGCCATGAAATGAGCATATTTTGTTAACCTATCAACTACTACAAAGATGGTAGTTTTACCCTGGGACCTTGGTAATCCTTCTATAAAGTCCATGGAGATGTCTGTCCATATCTTTTCTGGAATAGGTAGGGGTTGTAAGAGCCCCGGTGGATGGACAAGTTCCCCCTTAAACCTCTGACAAACAGAACACTCAGAGATAAAAATCTGCACATCCCTTTTGAGACCCTTCCAATAAAAAGTTCGTTTGATCCTTCTTGTGGTTTTGTCAATACCAGAATGCCCTCCCATGGTTGAGCTGTGATAAGCTGTGATAATTTGGGTTCTTAGTTCAGTAGAAGCTCCCACCACTAAGCTCCCTTTGTATGTCAGGACCCCTTGTGTCCATGAAAACCCTGGATGTGCATCATTGTCCTGTGTCAACCTTGCTATCAATTGTTGCAAGTTAGGGTCTGTTTGCCAACTAAGCTGCACTTTGGGTAACCAAGTAGAATCCACTAAAACCAAGGAATTAAGGGTGGCATTTCCCACGTACAAATCTTCTCTCTTGGATAAAGCATCTGCTACCAAGTTCTCCTTCCCATGTTTATAAGTAATCTCATAGTCATAACCTATGAGTGTAGCAATCCATTTATGTTGAAAAGGGGTTGCAACCCTTTGTTCTAGCAGATATTTCAAGCTTTGATGGTCTGTTCTGATAAGGAATGGCCTTCCAAGAAGATAATGCCTCCATTTAAGCACTGCTAAGACCACTGCCATGAGTTCCTTTTCATAGGTTGATAAGACTTGGTTTTTAGCTGACAATCCCTTACTCCAATGGGCAATTGGATGGCCTTCTTGCATCAACACAGCCCCTAGACCTTTCCCAGAAGCATCTGTTTCTATAACGAACAATTTGGAATAATTGGGGAGAGCCAAAACTGGTAATGTAGACATAGCTTTCTTAAGAGCATGAAAAGCTGTAGTGGCCTCACTAGTCCAGTAAAATGAATCTTTTTTCAAAAATTGATTTAATGGTGCTGAAATCTTCCCATAACCTTCCACAAATCTTCTATAATAGCCAATGAGGCCAAGAAACCCTCTTAGTTGTTTGATATTTTCAGGAATTGGCCAATTGGACATAGCCTCAATCTTTGTGGCTTCTGCTGAAACTCCTCTGTTAGAAACCAGGTGCCCAAG
This sequence comes from Euryodendron excelsum, assembly GCA_033060915.1. Taxonomy (NCBI): domain Eukaryota; kingdom Viridiplantae; phylum Streptophyta; class Magnoliopsida; order Ericales; family Pentaphylacaceae; genus Euryodendron; species Euryodendron excelsum. Next base: position 13,785,410 of record CM065377.1, read on the forward strand.
GTACTCCACTTCTTGTTTAGCAAATACACACTTGGACCTTTTTGCAAATAGTTGATGCTTGAGTAGGAGTTGTAAGGTCTTTTCCAAATGAAAGAGGTGTGCCTCCCAAGTTTTACTGTATACTAGGATATCATCAAAGAATACTAAGATAAAGTCCCGCAAATGCTCTTTAAACACTTCATTCATAAGGCTTTGGAAAGTAGATGGGGCATTAGTTAAGCCAAAGGGCATGACAAGAAATTCGTAGTGCCATTCATGGGTTCTAAAAGCTGTTTTTGGAATATCAGGGGGGTGTACTCTGATTTGGTGGCAGTAGGCTCTTAAATCTAACTTGGAAAAATAAGAAGCTCCACACAATTCATCTAACAACTCATCAATAGCTGGGATTGGAAACTTATCTTTTATAGTGACTTTGTTCAAAGCCCTATAATCCACACACATTCGCCATGTTCCATCTTTTTTTTTTTACTAATAAGACAGGAGTAGAAAATGGGCTAACACTGGATTGTATTACCCCAGACTGAAGCATGCCTTTAACTTGATTTTCTATCTCAGTTTTCTGAAAATAAGGATACCTATATGGTTTGATATTAGGTGGCTCTTTCCCTGACTTCAAAGGTATATGGTGGTCATGAGTCCTTGATGGTGGTAACTCCTTGGGCTCTTTAAAAACTGCTTCAAATTTGGATAGTAATTTCTCCACTTCTAGGCTTCTGGTCTCTCTTGAATTGTCCATTTGCAAGGCATAAATGTGAGCTATTAATCCTTGAGGCTTCTTTTGCAATAACTTCTGCATTTGTTCTGTGTCTACTACTTTAAGTTCCCCTTGCTTCCCTCCTCTCAGTACATGTCTCCTATTATTTAGGGTAAAATCTATGCTGAGGTTCTTAAAGTTCCATTTCACTGGCCCTAAAGTGGCCAACCACTGGATACCCAGTACCATATCACAGCCTTTGAGTGGTAACACCTTCATGTCAGTTTGAAAAATGACACCCTGCATCTCCCATTTGAACCCCTTACAAGCTGCAGTGCTTACCAATTTAGTACCATCAGCCACACAAACAGTCAGAGGATCTGTCTCAGTGGTGTCCACACCAACTCTCCTAACTACTTCCTGGTTGAGGAAGTTGTGAGTACTTCCTATGTCAATCAGGATAACAACTTTCTTCTTTTTGACAAACCCATGCACTCTCATTGTTTTGTACGAAACTGATCCAATTAAAGCATTGATTGAAATTTGCAGGTCACCTTCTTGCTCCAAGACCTCTTCATTTCCCTCTTCTAGTGGTACTTCTTGATCAGAATCCTCTTGTTCCCCATTATCAACATCAATTGCATATAGTTGTTTCTTCTTGCACTGGTGCCCCTTGGTGTACCTCTCATTACACTTGAAACACAAACCCTTAGCCTTCTTTTCCTCCAACTCCTTGGGTAATTCTCTCTTAGCAAATCTTGAATGAGGAACAGATCTTGATTGTCCAAGAATCACATTTTCCCCAGCTTTAAAGCTTTGCCTAGTTTTCTTGGTAATGGCTTCAATGCTGTTTTCCTGTAACTTGGCTAAACCAATGGCTTGGGTGGTGTTTGTAGGTCTAAACATTAACACATTGGCTTTTATCTCCTCCTTTAAACCACTGATGAAGCAGCTAGTGAAAAAACTTTCTGGTAAATTTTGAGTTTTGTTGGCCAACAACTCAAACTGCTCTTGATACTCCCTAACAGTGGTTGTTTGTTTCAATTTAGTTAATTCACCCACAACATCTTCAAAAACATCAGGCCCAAATCAAGATACGATTCCTTGTTTGAATGACTCCCAACTGATTATACAATGGGTTTTTTCAAACCATTGATACCATTGCAGTGCTTGTCTTCCAAATGTAAAATGGCCAATTTCACTTTATTTTGGTTATCAATTGAATTATACTCAAAAAATCTTTCGCATTTCTATACCCAACCAGTGGGATTCTCACCATAAAACCTAGGAGAGTCGATCTTGGCATACCTGGTACCAAAACCAGTCATCAGTTGAAATTGGGAATTCTCTGCTCTAAATTGGTATCCAATTCCCCATTTACTGTTTCTTGTGGGTGTTTCCCATACACATGTGCGGCCATTTGATCATACTTCAAAGTGACTGTAGACAACATCTCCTTGATTTCCCCCAAACCTTTGAGATAATTTCTGATTTCTTCATTTTCCTTCGCAGCTCTTTCTTGATGTTCCTTCAAGACGTGAACAGATTCTTCTAATTTCTTGAGATCTTGACTCCTAGTTCTATCAGCCATTTCAATGGATCTCTCACAGGCCAAGGATGACCGGCTCTGATACCAATGTAATGAATAGGAAGAAGAAGAGTGAGATGAAATGGAAAAGAGGAAAGTTTAATTCCAACCAATTGAATTACAAGCAAAAAAATTGAATGAATTACAGGGACCCTTCTCTCTCTTTTATATGTCTAGTAACAAGAAAATAATCGATATACAAGAGTGATAAGAAATGAAAGGCACCAGCTCAACACTGGTATAACCGCCCCAACTAACTTCCTATTTCAGTGTAAGCGATCATAACAAATACGTTAAAAAAAATAAAAAACAAAAAGGAAAAATAAATAGGGATTACACAATGACAAAGACGAGAGACAAGCAGAGCACAGAGAACCTTAAACAAAGAGGAAATGCACGACCGAAGTAATGGCGGTCAGAGGTTGGTCCGGACTTACTCCGGCTTGATTAATTATTATACAAATATAAATACACACTTTGCTAAAGGGGTTATACGTACGGTTTAATATAATTTTTTTTAAAAATACGGTAATAAAATTCGATATAAAAATACAAAAATGTAAAAAATACGAGCATATAATTATATGAGTATCATACGACTATTAGTTAAAAAGTTGGGAGAAAAAATACTGTAAGATTTATAAACAATTTCTTCTTGTACATATTAGTAGGTAGTAGTATTTTTTCTTATATATTATTTTTTTAAAACATATTATTAAGAAACAGCTAAATTAAAGTGCTAGATAAATAAATTTTATTTTTCCTATTTTATTCTTTGAATACTTGATATAAGAATAGGTTAATTTTTAATTTAATATTTTGACTATTAATAAAAAGTTATAGAAAAGTATGTTTAATAGTTTAAGTATATCAACTATTAGAAAAATATCACAAATATATAATATTATATCATATTATATCATAACTTTTAATCGAGTTTTTTTCAAAAGTATTATACGTTAAATATTTAATATGTGTACTATACAAACCAACTCAAAGAAACAAGTATTTTTCGTTAGATTTCAAATTTGAACAGAAAAAGCAAGTTTTTTTTTTCTATTATACGTACATACAGACATTATACATAAATAGTATAAGTATTTACTTACTGGGCTTTAAGTTCAACATTTGGGGCAAGCCCGAAAGATTTTTTCTCCGTTAATATTCTAATCTCAGCGTGAATAGCCTACTTTTAAATAGCCTGAAAAAGAAATAATTAAACTAGTTCATGTAGCTTGAGATAAAGGTGAAAAATATTGTGAAATTCATTCTCTATTTAAAAGTAGCATGTAATAGTCACATTATCTTGGTCACTTATACATGAATGTTTTTAAATATAGTGCATAAGAAAAAATTGTATAATTACTACAATATAGTCAATATTCTATTTTAGTAACAATTATATAAATGTACAAATAAACTGATAAGTGAAAAGGAGTGATTTCTAAAATTAATCATAAACTTGAAGCCAATGCAAGCCGAGAGTGAATGATACTTGTAATTTCAAGTAATCACAGACATCATCGATTTACTCTAGAACAGACTAGCAGTGGATCAAATTTCATATATAAAATTTTTCATACTTAATCACCGAAGTGGTCTATGACCATAGACATAAAATTAAAAAAATTCTTAACTTCATACACTAGAAAGTATTGCAGAAAATTACTATAATATGGCCAATCTTGTGTTTTGATACCAGTTTTTATAAAATTAAAAATGAATTAAAACTCAAAAATGTGAGTAATCTTTGGGATAAGTCATAAATTCGAACATTATAGATTCGAGTCTCGTTATCTAGGAATGTGATGCTCAAAGAGTACTAAATAAAATGTATAGGTAATTACACTTTACTCTTATAGTTTGAATAAAAATTAAATAGCTCTTTTATAATTTAAAAGTGAACATATAATTTCTATGTAGTTTGAACTTAATTGTAAAATAGAAAAAAATCATTAGAGTTAGTGGCGATTTTATCACAAGAGTATTTTCGTGATTTTATCTCACCAAAATGAAACATTAAAAAGACAATTTTATTTTTTTATATCAAGAGAAAGAATTGTCCTTTGTGAGAATATTTTTATAATTTTATTAAATTTATCATAATTTTATTCACTTTATAAATGAGTACAAATTATAAAAAATTATGTGTCCATATTTAAATAAAATTACAGGATTCGTGTATCACTTTCGCTCTCATAAATCATATGCTATATACTATTATTTTTAAAAAGGTCAAACAGCAATAAAATAGAATAAATAAAAAGTGATTTGTCTTTTCAATAAAAAAGAGTGTCAGATTGTGTTGCATTAAGCATTAGAAGACACAGAACACGTGGCAAGCTATTGTGTTGACTTTGGTAAAACGAGTGATAAATCGCCTGTGCCTAGCATTCCCAAATGTAAAATTTGGCAATTGGAAAATGATGGGCTGTTATCGAGGTCTGCTGTTGACCAACCTTAAGAGGTTGACATAATGGTCACTTACGAATTTGCTTTTTGTAAGCTTTTTATGTTCAAAATTTATAGGTACCATCATTTTTTTTTTTGAACCACCCTTTAACTCTTTGGCATGGTCTTTGAACTGTATAGATTTTAAAATTAATTAAAGTGTAAACAAATTGATCCAAATGTTGATTAGCAAAAAAAAAAAATGCCAATTGGGGAGCGGGCTGATTTGATACAATCTTTGTTTGTATGTAATGTGTTTAAAACTTGATAAAAAATTATTCAGAGTTCCACCACTCAAATAATGATGGGTTGTTTCTATTAAGTAAAGTTAAATACTTTGCCTTGTAGGTAAGAAATTCACTCTATGTGAATAGAGGCACTTTAGAAACGCTGAATAATTTCTCATAATACTTTGGTATGACGAGAAATTCACTCTATGTGAATAGAGGCACTTTAGAAACGCTGAATAATTTCTCATAATACTTTGGTATGACGAGATTCCTCATATTCCAAGCTTTATTTCCCTCAAGGACATTGCGAGTGGGAAAATTGTGAAAAACGTGAAAAGCAGGGCAGGCTTTGGTTTGACAGAGAATTTTGTTTAATGGCGTGTAACCCATAGACAACTATTCTGAAGCAGTTAGCTTTAGTGTTCACTTCTATGCAATAGAAACAACTGTGCATATTTATATTAGTTGCTAATGCAAAGTATGATTATTGGTTATAATCTACGTACATATTCTGTGCTTTTTTTTGGCTAAGGTAGAAAGGTGAGAAAGAGCAATTATTGTAGTAACCCCCTTGGGTGTAACTACAGGTTTTCACCCGTTACAGAATGTTCAGTTTGAGTCATAACTACTGACCGGAAAAAAGCGAGTCCATTACCACAATTCCGTGCAAGCAACATTCAACCCATTCTCAACAGTATCTAGTTCACGCAACTACTATCACAAATGATTCGAATACACAACCGTTAAAAGAAGAACGAGATTTTAAGCCCAGCTAGTGAAGCCAACTCAACTACCACCTTGGTGGTTACATATTCTGTTTCTCCTTATTGAATACGATATTAAGTTTGTGCGCAAAGATAGCTTTAACCTCATATGTGCATTTTTTGTTGGATAAATTTGGATTGTCGGGTTGTCTTGCAGCAGAAATGTAGAAATCTATAAATTTGTATTTTCTCATTATCAACTGGAACATGTTTCGACATCTCTACTTGGTTCCTTGTTTGCAGTTTCATACCTTGATCATCTGGAAAGGTTCCTTGTTGGTAGTTAGTTCCATACATGGATCATCTGGAAAAAAGTAAAACGGTAAGTGAAAATGGTTCCTCTCTTCTGGTTTCTATGTATGCTCTCAAAGATTGTTAAAAATCTAGCCTTGGCCTTTCTTTGGCAGTAAGTTGATGCTATGCATAGATGAAGTATAAGACGAAGAAATAGGCATTACAGTGACTATGTTGCATGAATTTTTTTGTTTTTGGATTCTTCTATTTTTGCTTCCTTAGATTTATGTAGTTGTGGTTTGAAGATCATCAGTCTAAGAGCATAATTGATCAAATTGCTGGCAGCTGACTGCTTGCTTGGTTACCAGTGTTTGATAGCAATATCATCACTGCTACCAAAAATGAGTTGGTTCCAATAGTAATGCCTTTTGCTTTGAAGTTTGCTGAGTCAATAGTTTCAACTATCTTTTCTCTTCAGGCAGATTATTAGGAATTTAGACAGCAAGAGCTGGTTATATCAAGACGAATTCTTTATCCCTATCAAAGGACCTCGAGATTCTAATCCATGAAAAACGTATCTGGGTACAAGACAGTTCCATTCGAGAGCTAATTAAACCTAGTTTACGAGAGAACATTTCTTTGTCAAGGGATTAAGAAGATAACCAAATGAACAAGTCAAGCTGGTGAATAACAATGGAACAAATCCACTGAAATCAGCCTTTGTGTGCAATCGTGGAATTTAGATTTTCGTAGTCTGTCATTTATCTTGGTTGGTTCTTTTTGCTTCATTAAGTACTTTTCCTTCTTGATGACTGCTTTTTATTTTTTTTGGGTTTGTTTCCCTTATGCGTGTTTGATGCTGCCGGTTGGGACACCTCCATTTAATAAAGGGATGCACCATTGGAAAATCAAACTTGCTGTTTACTGCATAGCTGAACATGTTCTGGATTACGTGTGAATTGCAAGTCTAGGTTTAATAGCAGCTTGTAAGTTTCAAAGCGATTTTCTTCAAAGTGAAGAGGGTTGCATCGAAAGACACCCAGATCGAATGTCAACACCCTCTGTGGGATATTGATTTGGGCAGAAATTCTGTTTGATCTACAGTGTTTTCAGAATTCTGTCAATTGTTTGTCACTTGTATACTGGTTTTATCACTTCATTGATCGGTTTTTCTACTCCAAAGCATTTCAGGCAGATCCTCAGAGACTTCAATAGATCTATGGAAGCACATTTTAATCCATTAGCTTTCAGAGCCATCTTCAATGTACTACATACGTTTTGAGTGAATATAATACAAATTAAAAGAAGAATAACTCCTCTTGAGGGGTAACTTCTTTCACAGGACTGCCTAAAGAGGCGGGGGTAAACAGAAAAAGAAATGAGCAAAAATTTTATTGTGCATTGATTATGGCATGGAGAATCATGCCTCCAATGACCCGATTCAACGTAATGCCACACACAACCTGCTCTGCCATTTTTTTCCTGCTGCAGGCAACCTCCCCCGGATGCTGATGGCAATTGTGGGAAGGACTGAGAATCAAGGACCGACTTTTTTTAGAGAGCTCACAGCATAGATCTAATAACATGGCAGTTTGCTGGAGAGCAATGCAATAATATAACAAAGTTAGGTTTGCACAGTTTGAGTGGAAGGAGGAGCTAGAGTTTGAGATTGTCTCATCATCCCAAAATCTTCCCCTCTTCTTCTTCAATATCTTTGCAATCTAAGCCTTAATTGTCTCTATTTTGCTCTTCCTTCTTCGTGCCCTTCGCTTCATTCCTAGAGAAAGAAGAACGAGAGATGAAAGAGAGAGAAACAAGACTGCAACAAGATTGGGCACCTTTTGGCCTCCACAATGGCCACCACCATCATCGCTGCCAATCCCTGCTGCAGTTACTGGCAGCTGACAGGCCCTATGCTCTTCCTCATTGTCTGTAAACCATTAAAATCACCAGAATGAGGAAAAAATCTGTGATGCTTACCATTACTTTCTTAACTGTAAAGCAAATGAGAAGCCACACAAAAGATACCTGTAGTTTCCTCAGAGTCCCCAATTAATTTGTCAAACCAACCTGAGCTACTCCAGTCATAAACCTTTGAGATTAGACCACTCAGGAAGTATGTTCCTGCCATCACTTCATATCCCGACAAATCTCCACCAATAACACCTTGGTGAGAAGGATCGGAAGTTTTTACTTGTGTACCCAGAATCCCCTCTTGCTCATACACTAGGTTAATACCGCACTCCTTTACCTTAAAACCAGCATTCCCAAATATTGAAACACCCACTTCATCACCACCATCCAACTGATTCCCAAGGTTCCAGTGGCTTAACCATATCATATCTCCTTCATCTTCCAGGACTCCTAAGCATGATGGGCCATAAATCCACTTCAGACCCTTGCTCTTTTTACTGATTTTAGCAAATAATGGACGACGTAATCTACAATCTTTCTCATCATCGCAGCATTCATAGACACAGCAGAGATTCACACCTCGGACCCTGAGATTAGGATGTGAAGACACCGTGAAAGATATTGAGGATCCCATACTTCTATGGCTGAACCAGCTTGGAACCGCTCTTCCAGGAAAAAATGCACTGAATAGATCATATTCATGCAGACCCTGTGTCATGGAAATCATAACATTCAACTCTTGCATGCACGCCCCAGTAGAGAGAGAGAGAGAGAGAGAGAGAGAGAGCACCTGGATGGGACACATCTTTGTGTGGAATACACCCAATGTGCGATTTGCAAACTCCACCTCACTGTTTTCCATAGATGCCAAGTCAGGCGAGCCCAAAATGTTGATCATTTCTGCATCAACTTCTCCAACAGGTTCTATCTTAAAGAAGGGTTCAAGCTCAACTAAATTGTAGCATTGAGCAAATGCCATTTCTGAAGCTGTTAACAAGGATTGGAATGTTATTCTTTCCAGTGATGTACAATCTGATACATTCAACTTTTTTACACTTGGTAGCCCTACAAGTGATTGGAGCCTTGTACAGGATTCTAACTGAAGCATCTGGAGCCCAGTAAGACCTCTGATCCAATCTGGTAGGCTACAGATTGGATTTTGGCTTAGATTTAAGTTCTGCAACAAGGATAGGCTGCCAAAATCCCTGGGAAAAGCATCGTCCGATATATTGCAGTCTGCTAGGCTTAAGGTTACAATGGAGTGGGGTAAAGATGCCCATGAACTTTCTGGACTTCTCCTCGGCATTGGTACAGATTCTTGCCATGATTTGACCTCCCCATTCTTAGCAATAAGTTGATTTATTGCAATTCCATCAGCAGCAAATACTTTCAGAGATCCTAAATTCCTCAGTTCCGTTGGCAACTCAACAAGCTTTGAGCAACCAGAAACAATAAGTGTCTCGAGAGATTTTAGCATAATAATGCTTTGGGGAAGCTTTCTAAGATTTTTGCAATCTTTTAGATTCAAGAAAACAAGTCCCTCTAAGTTCCCAATGGAATCATGAACCTTGACCAAGCTTGTACAATCTTTAAGAATCAATCTCTCCAGACAAGGGAGAACCGAGAAATCAGGAGTTTTGGCAAGATCATGAGAATGACTGAGATTGAGAATTTTTAATAATCCAAGAAACTGTAGAAAGAAAAGAACAAAGGTGGAAATTAGTTCTTACATGTATAGATAATCACCAAGTACCTAAAAGTGAAAAGATGGAAAACATATACCTTGGTTCTCTTCCACACTTGTTTCAAGCTGCTATAGCGCACGTCAAGAGCAACCAGGCTCTCCAGAGGAAAATCAATGGGAATAGATTCTAAAGGGAATCCACGCCAACACAACCATCTTATTCTTTTAAGAAAATTTTCATAACTTCCAGAGAGTTGTACATAACTAAGCTGGAGTAGTCTTGGTTCATGCATCCTAGCAAATGCATTCATTTCCAGGACTATCTTGTCTAGATTTTTAAAGCTGTGTTCTATTGCCTTATTTAAACTGAAGACAGTCCGTGCAGAATTAACTTCCTTGAACATTGCATGTATGTCAAGCACAAGGCCTTCGATTGTTTCTGAGCCCTAATAAGCACACAGAGAGAGACAGAGAGAGACAGAGAGAGAGAGAGATGTAAATACATGTGACAAGCACCGGTGCACCAAAATCAACACATAAACACGGGAAGCATGTTTCTTACAGTTTTCTTTGTCAATACAGTAAAAGAATCCTTATGATGCCACAATCTGCTACGTCTCCCAGGATCCTTTGGTGACTCTTGGTGAACAATTTCTCTTCCCATATCTCGAAGCAATTGATGCATCATTATCTTGTTATGGTTGTCAATGATTAAGAGGCTTCTAGAAATTAGATTTTGAATCCCAATCATTGTGTAGAAATCACATTCATCCAGTATTTTAACGGTGCAATCTTTGTCCTTTCCAACAAAGAAACAAGCAATATGTAGGAACAGATTCTTGTCATGGTCATCCTGTAACGAGTCAAAGCTTATTTTAAGTATTCCAAGGATTTGACTATCAGGAATTGCTTCCAACTTCTCTAATGCACTTTCCCATATATCGACACTCTTACCAAACAGAGAACGACCCAAAACTTCAAGAGCCAAGGGAAGCCCCCCACAATGGTGTACAATCCTACTTGAATGCTCCTTGAAACTTTCAGAGGGATGGTCTTGCCCAAAAGCATGCCAGCTAAAGAGCTCAAATGACTCAGCGCTGTCTAGTTTTTCAATTTTATGAACCATATAAACTTCATTCGTCTTCAGCAAATCCTCATTCCTTGTTGTAATGATGATTTTGCTCCCTCGATAAAGCTGATCTCGCTTTCCAAGTATCGCATTTATTTGGTCCACATGATCCACATCATCAAGGACAAGAAGAACTCTTCTATAGGATAAGGCTTTTGTAATCTTAACAATTCCATCATGAATATTCAATATTTTTTCCTTTCTGCCTTTCAGAATCTCATAAAGAAGTCCTCCTTGTAAACGAACTAAGCCATTGGGTTGTCCAGAAACTTCTCTCATGTTTGCAATAAAATAGCTACCTTCAAATCTTTTAAAGTTCAGATTGTAAAGAAAATGAGCAATGGTTGTCTTTCCTATGCCGCCCATCCCACAAATTGCAACTACACCAGCATCGGCAGAGTCATCTCTTAACCACAAATTAATAGTTTTCACTCGAGGATGAATTCCAATTAAGTAGCGTGCAACATTATTTGCAGCTGTGCGGTTTACCTTATCTTCAACCACTGACACAATTTTCTGGATGAACTTTGACTCATGCCTAAAAATTGTATTCAAAATGGTAAATGCAGAGAAATAATAGTATGTCATGACTTCAAATAAGTAACAAATTCTCACACAAAATGACAAAGCTTTCATTATTTAAACGACGGAAATTTTTTATCTAGAAAGCCAATTACTGAAGCTTATCATGGTTGCCATCCTCATCAGCTCCTACAGGTAGGACATCTTGTGTACTCCTAGTAATTTATTTCTTTCTTCACTTGTTATTTCTTGTTTTTAATTTTATAAAATAGGCTCAAGTACGTTGGTATGTTTTGCTCATTGCGAAAAGTAAGACAGGGTTTTGGGGAGGGGAAGAGTGATAAGTATGATAAATTACTTCCCAAGAGCACCTTCAGGAAGTATGACAACAAGTAATGTCCTTGGAGTAGGACAATAAACACGTTGTATTTTACAGGGATTTGGCTAGACTCACATTCAGATTCAGTTACCAATGTTCTAACCCAAGTTTCAATCTTACTATAATAGAAAATTCGTCTTCAATCCAAATCCACATAAGGGTAGAATTTATTGATAACTTCAAAGTTAATATATCCACAATGCAATGACATTACCAAATCTATGTATCAATGACATGCACAAACTTATTACTGAGAAATGCCATTCAAACAAATTTATTTTATAAATGTTTCATGTAGAACTATGTGGTTAATTTGGACTCCATCACTTAATACAACAAACTGCTTGTAATTAATTTCAAAAGTTCCATTACCACACCTTCTCAATTGAAATTTTATACTAAAGTTATGCATGTTTGCTATTTTTCAATCATTATATACATTATTTTCAATCGAATTTGAACCTTAATCAGGTTGAAGCAATTTAAAAATTGAGTTGAATTAGAATTTCCATGCTCAAATCCAAATAAGAACAAATTTGGAATCAACTAAGATCTGACAGATTGACACATTGACAACTCTACTTAGTAGAAATGGCATACCCGTCAGCTTGATTTTGCAAAACCATCCCTCCTAAGTCTGCAGCTTCTCTGAGTGCTGCCCTCCATCTTTTCAACTTGTTCATCCCTTCGTTGTTTCTTCTACCAGCTTCTGCCTTCAATGTCCGTTCATGCCTTGCAAATGCTTCAGCAAAAGTTCCCGTTTGCTTCTTGACTTGGGACGGATCCACATCGTAGAAGACAGGTAGAACTTTATGTTTGCAGGTCCTTTTGTGTTCCAAAATCCTCACAAGCTCATCAAGGCACCATCTGGAAGATGCATAGTTGATGGAGAATACCACTATCGAAATCTTTGACTCCCTGATTGCTTTTGCCAGTTCTGAGTTAATATTTTCTCCTCTTGGTATCTCATCATCATCTCTGAATGTCCAGAATCTGGCTTGCACCAAAGCTGTATAGAGATGGTCAGTAAAAGTCTTCCTAGTGTCTTCGCCTCTGAAGCTCAAGAACACATCATAAGCACATTGAGAAGTGGAAGAGGAGGCTTCTTGGGATGTTGCAGCAGCCATAATGAAGATCTAAGAGATCATAAGGATTGTGGAATGTATATGATCTGCAAAGGCTCCATTGTTGGAAGATATCAATGTGTCCATGCATTGTAGAAGATGTCAGTTAAAGAATTGAGAAAATTTATGAAGTCAATGAAATCAAGTATAAAAAACCAAACCATTGGTAAGGAAAATTACTTCCAAGACCTGTTGATTCCTGGTTTATCCACAAGGCTTGATGTAAGTTAATTTATAGTAACACTAAATCTGGACCACAACACCGTGAGCCATCTGTACATACTTCGTGTCTTCAAGAAATTTTGTTGTACCAAACATAAATGCGAGTGAATGATTAAGTTCCCCCAACTAAATAGGCTTGTTGTTGTCAAACAGTTTCATTTGTTTGACATGCAGTCTATCACGAGAAGCTGGCAGATGCTACCCAAAACCAAATGGTCTGTCGTGTCGTATGTGCTGCTTGGTCCATGTGCTTTATTTTCCTGTCACTTTTCTGAATTTTTTTTTTCTGTTTTGTTTCCTGTCAAATTTGTAGTGCTTAAAGGAATGGACTTTTAGAGCTGTTTGGTTGGGTGCTGTAAACATATTTATGAGTTCAAATTTATTATTAGTGAAGTTGTTGTATGTCCAAACGAGAGAAATCAATACTGACACTCCCTCCACAACAACTGACAAGGAAAGAAAACAATCTTTGCTACCCATTCAGTTATCAAACACAATACCACATAACCAACTTCCAAAACTTGCAAGTAGCAGAAATAGGAAACAGAGCGTATGCTGCAGATATAAGCAACACACTAACAGGAAAGGCTGTCATAGCTTATTAAATTGACTTAAACTGGTAAGAAATATAACGTTTTCTATTTCATACCCTAAGAACGAAAGCCGTTCTGTTCAATGTCCCTACTAAAAAAAACGAAGGGTGCCTTCCAAAATATTCCGTTGAAAGGCATGCCACATTGTATCAACAGATGAAATTTGATCCTGAATTCCCGGCTGGTTATAATACTGTCAAGCTTGTTGTAGCTCAGGTCCTGCTCATTCAAGTTGTTCAAAGTTCAAACCATCAAATTCTGGGATGAAAAGGAACATTTCCAAAATGATAATAACAAATTAGGCAACAAGAGAACTTGTGGGATGCCCTGGCTATTAGATTTGGGATTGAAAACAAATCTCACGTTTTAAACTTACCTTGAATATAAATTGACCCTTTCCATTTGTTCCCAGACAAATTGAATCTGGAGATTTGAAAGCTCATTCAAAGATGATAGGATGCTCTTACTGTAACTAAGATCAAGGACCTCCAAATTGCTCAAAGTTGATTATTTTTTTTCCAAGACCTGCGAGAGAATCAGATAACTTTGATACTGTAAGTTGATTGATTAAATGGTCAATCAGCTAATGTCAGACTCAAAGCTCTCGCTGGTCATAGAGAATACCCATTAAATTCAAAGCTCTGTTAAGATTCTTCTCACATAGAACATGATGTATATGATGTCAAAATAATCAAGCATTATAAAACAGACATCAACTTAAGAAACGAATCCTCCAAGCCATCCAAATCTATAATCGCTCTGTAATTCTATCGATATATGAAACGAAGGGTCCAAAACTCAAAGCCACATCATATTGCATGCAATAAAACAAATGTAAACAAACACTTCCCCTTGTTTTTCTTTTTTTTTTAATAAAGAATTTAGCCCAAATTTTCTACCATATTTTTCCCAAACCAAACAATCAACCAAGAAACACGAACTGTGTCGGAAAAGAACAGAAATTACGAATCGTAATCGTAAAGAAACAAAAAAATAGGTAAATCAAACCTGACAGAGCTCATTCACCAGAAATAAACAAACCGCTGACGCAAAACCGAAGACGACGGATCAGAAGATGTAACCACACAGAGAGAGAGAGAGAGAGAGAGAGAGAAGCTTTCTGAGTTGCCAGAAAATAGTGATTAGTTTAAGCCCCTGACATGAACGTTGAACCTTAATTGATTAGTTTAAGCAGTAAGTGGTACAGTACCTAATTACCGCAGCTGTGTTTAAGGTGAAACTATTCAGTGCTTTGGAGCACTTGTCATTGCTCTTCTACTGACATGAACGTGAGTCCCTACCTGTCAAGTAAGCTAACCCAACATAGTGCAAGGATGACTTGACACTAGTGGGCGTGGTGACCTATGTCACCGATTCATAATACGTACAATTCGTAATACGCGGAAAAAGACGATACATAATCCGTATAAATTTAATACGATTTTTTTTAAAAAATATAGTAATAAAATTAGGTATAAAAATATAAAAACGTCAAAAAGTTAATTTTATAATTATACGAGTATCATAAGAACATTAATTAAAAAGCCAGGACAAAAAATAAAGTAACATTTATAAATAATTTTTTCTTATACATGTTAGTAGTTAGAATTTTTGTCTCATATATATCAATTTTTTTAAAATATTTTATTAACAAACAGCTAAATTAAAGTTGTTGATAAATAAATTTTATTTTATTATTTTTTTTTGTTTCAATACTTATATCAGAATGGGTTAATTTATTTTTTTAATTTTTAATTTAATATTTTGAGTATTGATAAGAAGTTCTAGAATAGTATGTTTAATAATTTAAATATATCAAGTATTAGAAACTATCACAAATACATATGCCATGATACTAACAAAGAAACACAAATATGAGTTATCTAAGCTTTTTTTATAATTGATAAAATCAAATAAGTTTAATAGTCAATAATTGTATTATTAGAATTATTTATTAAATGCAGAATTAATAGTATGTTAAAATTATATTAAATTACATCTAATTTCTAATCGAGTTTTTTTCAAAAGTATAAAACGTAAAACTTCTAATACATGTACTATACAGCCCAATTCTAAAAAATGTGTATTTTTTATTAGATTTTAGATTTGAATGAAAAACGGAAGTTTTTTTAATTAGTATTTTTTATCAAATTTGTCATTAAAATAATATATTTGAATGAAAATTATTTATTTTGAAATAAACATCCATCATGAGGGTTCTTAATTATTAAAATGTCACTACCAAATCATTTTTGATTGAGGACATGAGTGCCTCCCTTCTGTGTATGTCTATATATGTTTGGATATATATTTATTATTGCTTTAGTTATTTATAAATATAATCAATATCAAGCATATTAAAAGGAGTGGGGTTAGTTCAAGTAATAATCTAGAAAGATCATTAATGTACACATGGCTAAGTCTTTGATGCCATAACTCAGTCTCATCCAATTTAGCATAATTACAAGTAATTTCACTCTCAGAAACTATCTTATAATAGTTGTCAATAGTGCGCACACCTTTCATTACACAAGTACCATTTTTTTTTAATAAAAAATAGAACATTCAGTTTTAGAAAAATATATTTGATATTATACATCACATAACTGTTGGGATTTTAACCATATGCGTAACAACTATAGAAGCATACCCACGATTTACATGCACACATTGAAGAGAAACACAACATAGAGAATTAAGGTAGTTCGGTAGAACAACAATCTATCTATGTCCACAAGCGAGAGAACAATTTACTATTAATAGAGATTACAGGTTTGAGACAACCACAAAACACCACAACTAACACTAATACCTGAGTCACAACTGCTCAAAGGTATCCAAACCCT
Organism: Euryodendron excelsum; assembly: GCA_033060915.1. Taxonomy (NCBI): domain Eukaryota; kingdom Viridiplantae; phylum Streptophyta; class Magnoliopsida; order Ericales; family Pentaphylacaceae; genus Euryodendron; species Euryodendron excelsum. The sequence goes on from CM065377.1 coordinate 13,801,784, forward strand.
AAAGCCATTCACTTCTCCACTCCTCCCAATGTCGCGAGTCCTATAGCCAACACGGCTACTCCGCTTTCTTGTGTTCTTCTAGTCTCTCCCTTATATTTCTTTGCAAGTTATCATTGAACTTTACAAGCCTTTTTTAGGCAAAGGCCCCTTCTTTGGGCACACCAAGCCCCACAGAATCAAGACACATCCAACAATAACTGACTAATGCTAATGATATTAGCTTTCAATCCATCAACTAACAAAACATCACTCAAGTTTGGTAAATCTTGTGATTTGATATTACATTTTTCAATCACTCTTGATGTACTTTCATCACCAAAGGTTACCAAATCACCATCACATTTGGTCACAGTGTCAAAATATGATTTGTTGCCATACATATGCCTTGAACACCCACTATCTAAATACCACATGTTGGAGTTATGGGCTTTTAAGTTGTGTGGACAACATATCCCTTAATTGTAATGTTTTTGAGATTGGTAATAATCTATAGGTAAACCATACAATTTATGACACTATGGCCTAATGTGACCTATTATTCCACAGTAATAACATGTAGGCACAGAGTGTGAAGAATTACCTCAATCTTGAGAAGGATCAAACCTGTCTGCAGGGACAAATTTGATTTGATTCTTAGGCTATTTTTGCTTTGATTTAGGCGATTGATCCACATATCCAATCCCTCGCATGTCCCAAGCATTCTTTTAACCTTTCCATACTTCCTCCAATGAGGATGTATTTGCTTTAAATTTCTTAAAGGTCAGATTTGACTTTGAAAGCTTAGCTTCAAGTTTTTGTACTTTCTCCTCAACAGCCTTCTTGAACCCTTCTCGACCAAGTGCATCTTTTTCGAGAAACTTAACTTTATCAAACAGTTAAATAATGATTCTTCAACTGGTTTATCTCTGCTTGATAATCAATCTCCTTCTTTTTTAAGGATTCAACTTCTTCCAAGGCTTTCTTCAACTTGTTACCCAGTTTGACATTTACATTAGTCAACTTGTAGGATTGCTTGTAGAGTTGATCATATGCTCACTGAAGTTCACTTTTGTTTTCATCATTTGATTCTCCTCCGCCTTCCTTGATAGGCCTCACTGTACCATCTGACTCCTCGGACTTTTCAACTTCTTGAGGCTTAGATAAAGTTTTAGTTACCTTAAATATAGAGGCCATAAATGATGTAAAGTTCTTAGACCCATCATCTTTGTCAGACTCATCTTCCTTTTCTAAATCACTCCATGTGACCGTCAAAACTTTGCTTCCTTTATTTTTCTTTTTGTTTGGACACGCTTGAGCAATATGTCCATAGCCATGACATTTGAAGCCTTGCTTTTGACTGGACTTGTCAGATGACTTCCTTATAAACTTGATTTTGTCAAAAGATTTTCCTATAGTTTTATCAAAAGAAGGAGATTGACCTTATTGTCGTTTGTTAAAAAACTTTTTATATAGACTATACTCTTTTTCCTTCGTCAATAGTTTTTTTTTCACAAAATTTTTCTTGACAAGGTTTTAACGAGGCAGTTTTAGTGCACCCATTTTTTTCGCTATGGTTTTATAAAATTTTTTATAGCGGTCATCCAAGGGGGAGTGTTATGAAGGAATGGTGGATGACCACCTAATGCGTGATCATCAACCACGCCTCCCCCTCTATAAAAGGGGAGGCTTCGAGAAAAGAAAGAGAGAGAGAAGAGAAAAAGAAAAAAGAGAGAAAGAAAAGAAAGAGAAAGAAGAAGAGAAAAAAGAAAAGACAGAAAAAAAGAAAGAGTGTAAGTAAACTATGTAAATTTTTGTTGTCTTTTTATTTTGTCTTATGAAAGAAATACATACTTGGGTGATCAAGAAGATCTATCCCCATCATTCCAAAAGAACTATTGAATTATTATTTGACAGTTCCAGAAGAACTAGTTTTATTATATATTGTGTTTGAATATTTTGTTTACTTATTCATTTAGTTTTAAAACATTTTAAATTTTTTGACAAACAAAGTCATCTCCTCGGGACCCATTTCGAAGTCACTATCACTTGTCTCATTTTCCTTAATGGAGTTTAGGGCAATGCCTTTGTTCCTTTTAGGTTGGTGCAAATTAGCTTTAAATGTTTGTAAGGAACCTTACAAGTCTTCGACTTTAAGAGAATCAATATCCCTGCTCTCTTCTATTGTAGTAACCTTGGCTTAAAATATCTCTAATAAGGATCTCAAAATTTTTTGAGCAAGTTTAGAAGAAGAGATTTGTTCACCAAGGTTGAAACTTGAGTTGACGATATTACTAAGTTTAAAATAGAATTGATCAAAAGTTTCATTGTATTCCATTCTCAAAGTTTCAAAAGTAGTAGTCAATCACTGAAGTTTGAAAATTTTTACAGTAGTTGTGCCCTCATGGGTAATCTATAAAATATCCTATGCCTTTTTAGCGATTTGCCAGAACTCTTCTGCTGTAACACCATTATAGATGACATTCATGACTTTGTTATTCCACCCACAATCTTCAAAATTGTTTTTGTTGCACAACGTGGTTGATTTTAAAATTGTTATAGTACCAGTTGCGACTGTGGGTGGAGTCCAACCATTTACTACAGCAAGCCAAACACGTTCATTGATTGACTTAAGGAAAACTCTCATCTTTGCTTTCCAATAGAGGTAGTTAGTTTCATCAAGTAATGGAGGTCTAGCAGTAGAACTACCTTCTTTAGGCAAATCCATAGATTTAGGCTATCAGGATCTCACTCTTTCAAAAATAAAAAATCTTTGAGTGTCCTACTCTGATACCAATTAAAAAACCTAGTCTTATCTATAGCTTTGTTATAGAATGAGTATTGACACAATACTATAATAGTTATGACTATGGCTAAGTGCAATCACAACATATGCCAATGATAAGTGAATAAACAAACCAATCACGCAATTGACACACGAGACTTTTGTGGTGGAAACCCAAACAGGGAAAAAACCACGTATCCCTTTTATTGGACAAAGATCATGCACTAAAACCACTATCATCGGTTACAAGATCACTTACAACCTAATCTCTAATCGACTCCTCAATCACTAGCTTGACTAGAACTTGCTCGACTCCTCAATGCATCGTTGCCGTGGCTGACTATCGTACAGATTCTCTTAGTATAGATTTCGCATCTCAAACTCTTTCAAGGCTTCAGTTTTCTTCAATAGAATTCAAGAAGTTTTGTTGCTAAGAATCAATCGTGAGCTCTCTAGATCTTTGGAGATGTTATCTTTTGTGTATTCTTAATGGCGGCTCACTTAATGGACATTGGAAGACGTGCCACAATATATAGGTAGGTCAAAAGAATTGGCGGTGCACTTCCCTAGGTTTAGAATCTCGCGCATCTCGTGGCTGCAAGGTCCAGTGAGATTCACCCTGCCAAATAGGATGCTCACTGTTTCCCCCGTCAAGAGATATCAAGGTCCAGCGAGATTCATATTGCCAAATAAGGTGCTCACTATTTCTTCCATCAAGAGGTATCGACATCCATCAACGTCCTTCGAAGTCCAAAATCAACTACACCCAATTTGTTTCTTCCATCGACATCCATTGAAGTCCAAAATTAACTACACCCAATCTATTTCTTTCATCGACATCCATCGAAATCCAAAATCAACTACTTTATGTATCATCCAAGACTATCTTAGCACAAGCTCAAATGAATAGACATTACGAACATCCACATGCTTGTGATAGATACCCCAACATCTCAAATTACAAGAAATAAGACTCATCACTAAATTTAGCCAATTACATGATGTTACAATTGCCTTTTGAAGCTCAAGAAAATGTGATAAGCTGCAGGAGTGGCAGAGGAGGCTTCTTGGGATGTCACAGCAGACATTTAACAATGCTGTAAGAGATTAATGAGGACTCAGGAATGCATATGAACTGCAAAAGGCTCAACTATGGAAGATGTCAATGTGTATATCTTGATAGAGAAACAGATATTTGTCGAAGAAATTAAGAATCGAGAAAATATTAGAAGTCAAAGAAATTCAGTAAAAATAAACCAACCAATGGTGTTGATTCACGGCATTGCCATTAGGCCAAGTGAAAAGAACATATAATTTTTTAAGGCATGAAGGTGTTGAAATTGCATATACACCTTCCCTGGAGCAAAACTCAATGAAGTATGATATGAGACCATTATGTCAACAATCTGGCTGTGTTTTTGGCTTAAACTCAATATTTCCAAGGCTTCCATTTCTCTGCATGTCCTCTTGTTTAATTCTTCGTATATATAAACAATGATGTCAAGACTCTGGCTGTGTTTGAGCCAATCCAGATAAAGGGTCAGCATTATTATTATTATTATTGGCTCAAGCACGATTAGTACCACCATTTTCTTTGGGATTACAAGAATATTAGGCCCTAAGAAAGAGAGAATAGGTGGCAGAATATAAGATGCCCCACCAAAATTTCTAGCTCTCTTAAATATTTGAGTTGGAGAAAAGGATTGAGGAGGTTGAAAGTAGATGTAGAACCCAGAGACACAAATCCAATAGTAGCCTGTGCGGCCTTGGCTGTTCTAGTTCTACTTGAAATTTGCAGAACTTCAGACTTCTACGCCTTGACTTTATAGATCACATTTTTCTGAATTTTATCGAAGAATGCACATCTTAGGCGAGCATGGGGTGCCCCCACAGATAGGCACTCTGCTTTTCCTGTTTTTCTTTTTGGCCAAACAGCTTCTAATATCAGCCATCCCTTGTCCATTGGAATTGGAACTGAAAAATGATTCTTGACTTCCCTAAGTTTGCAAGCGACACAGAACAAATGTTTTGCGGCCCTCTGCCATTGCTGTTAATCATCATTCACAGCGATAGGATTATCTTAGCACGACCCTTGCTTGGGGAAAGCCACCCAAAAACCAAGAGGATTACTAGTAGTGATAAACACCCAAACCAAAAACAAAAGATGAAAGACACGGACTGTAAAATTTGAATATGCAGGCTAATTATCCAACAACAGAACGGGGAAAGGACAAGCGAATACAGAGGTTTTCAAAATGATCGAGAAAACAAGCAGCTTAAATGTAAAATTTTTGTCAGGGTGGCTGCAACTTCAAAGCTTCTCTTTGTATAGGTGCATGCTTGTGCATACACATGTGTGCGTGTGTATGTGTGTGTGTGTGTGTGTGTGTGTGTGTGTGTGTGAGAGAGAGAGAGAGAGAGAGAGAGAGAGAGAGAGAGAGAGAGAGAGACCTCTGAACTATGTAATGTAGTCGTGAAATATGTTAAGGATGCAATTAGAAAGCAATACATATTAGGATCAGTACAACAATATAATAACAACAATCAAAATTAATTAAACTAGAAAACGCATACACGGTACAATACAACAGCTATAAAACATCAAACTATTGATATTAATCATGGTAGGTTTAAACAAAACAAATCAAGAAGGTAGGACTTTTGAGGGCAAATTGCCTCTGCCGCTGTTAGGTCCCTCACACTAGAGCTATTCTCCTTCCTCTACTTCTCTTTCACCTGCAAACCATATGAATCACCAAAAAGAATTTCAAAAATAAAAAAATATGAAAGCAACATAATTAAAGTAACAGATATTTGAAGCATTTTTTCGACTATAGTTTCTAGGCAATGGTGAAGCTACTCCCACCTGTAATTTCTGGGCAGTCCCATTTTGCCCCACCGATCCTTTCGTAGTGCATCCCCCTACCAATAGGGTCGTGATTGCATAAGATGTACT
>CM065377.1:13812500-13817500 GCA_033060915.1 Euryodendron excelsum
AGACCCAGTTTGCTTCCTAACTTGGGATGGATCCACGTCGTAGAAAACAGGTAAAATTACATGTTTAAAGTTCCTCCTGCATTCGAGGATCATCGCTAGTTCATCGAGGCACGATGGCAAAGAAGCATAGTCTTTTGAGAATACAATTATCGAGCTCCTCGACTCCATAATTGCCTTTCCAAGTTCTGACATAATATTTTCACCTCTCTCAATACCCTCGTCATCATCTCTAAAGGTGCGAAAACCTGCACCAACCAAGGCTGTATAGAGGTGGTCTGCAAAAGTTTTGCAGGTGTCTTCAGCGAAACTCAAGAACACGTGATAAGAAGAACACCCAGATGTGGAAGAGGAAGCCTCAGCTGCCATTGAACAGAGCTTCAGGAGATAAGTGAAGGACAGTTAAAAATTCGCAATTAGGAGATGTATCAAGTGATCACTTCTTGCTGGACTGTTTGAGCTTCAAAAATCTCCAAATGAACACAAAAGCATCAGCCCCAATATAAATCAATGCAAAAAAATTTTCTTTTTCCGTACGCTAAGACAAGAAGGCAGGGAAAAAAATTTCAGGCCCAATTTAAATCACTGCTTCAATCCTTTTTATTTTTGTATGCTAGTTAGCACATATGTGTTTCAGCTAGTTCAGGGATCTACACAAGCACTTGCTCACACACAAGGAGAAGACCAGAACGCAGAGAAAAAACATTCAATTCATGCCCAAATAGAGATCCATGTAAAAATGAGAGATGATAGTAGGAAGATCTGTATTTTGTAGTAAAATATTTTACCTGTTTTGTGTTTGCTAACCAAAGATCCCTTCTGTCTTGACTGCGTAATTCCACTTGAAAGACTAGTCACAATACAATGAAGAAAGGGAAGAAGAGGAGGAGGAAAAAGACAAACAAGGAGACAGAAAGAGAGAGAGAGAGAGAACTGAGTTGACAAGTTAGGCAGTGACCACCAATTGAGGCTATTACTTTCCGCCGACACGTGAGGTGAGATGATGGGACGGGCAGTCTTTTTTTTGTCCGGTTATATTTTTATTTTGTTTTGTTTTTAATTTTTATATTGATATGTTTTTGTTTTGTTGTTTTATTTTTATTTTATTTTGATTAATTTAATTTTTTTTAAAAATAAGAAAAAAATAAAAAAAATCACATCAGTGAGTAAGATTATTGGAGATATGAGATCAAAGATTTTTTGTTCGGATATACCACCCTCTATTTATATGAAAAAACACATCAATGAGTGTTTATTATCTACATTATTTTTATGTGTTGTTAAATTTACCACTGCATTGATATGTTAAAATTTATTATTTTTTGTATGTGTTTTTATGACAAATTAAACTAGTAAAAAATACATTATTAATTTCCAAGAATCGTCTCAAGAAACAAATATAAATTCTTTTACTTTAATGTTTTCAAAAAAAAATTATGTTAATTAGTTTTGCATTAAATTTTATAAATAAAGAGAAATTTTAAAAATTTAAAAAATTTTTGATCAAAATATCTTCTTTTTTTTTTTTTTTTTATAAAAACCAGGAGGTGAGAATAAAAGAAATTATAAAATTTGATCATAAAATTTTTTTTTATATAAAAATTCAGGAGGTAAGAGTAAAAAGAAATTAAAAAATTTTGATCAAAAGTTTTTTAGTAAAAAATCGGGAGATAAGAGTAAAAGAAAAAAGAAATTATTAATTTTTTTATAATAACTGGAGTAAAGAATAAATGATAATATTAGAGTAAGGAGGTCGAATTATGGATAAAATTAAAAAAGTAAAAAATTTTAATCATCACGTCAAAAGGGTGGGATGTCGAGGGAGTGGGAGTAAAATTTTTCCATATTGAAACGATAGTACAGAATTATACCATCACTTTTTAAAGCAATTAATCGCATGTAGGATGGAGCAATCTACAAAACAAAGCGTATCTCATGGCCATCTTATTAATACGAGGTTTTTACCAAAACCAACTCTAAAAGAAAAACAAAAATTTGTCTACCAAAGTAAGTTGTTTTGAATTTATTTATCAAAACTCATTTAATTCTTTATAAAATTGTAGTTTCAAATTTCAATTTTTTCAAATCACAACTTCAATTAAATCTTATTTTATATAAAAGTTGTAGATTTAAACCACGACTTCATGTGTATCTTAATTTTCAAATTTTATATGTGACTTACTTTAACTAAAATGGTGGTTTAAAACACAACTTAAAAAAAGAGTTTTGGTAAATTTAAAACAAGCTGGGTTTAATAAAAAATTAATTTTTTGGGCTAGGGTTGGTAAAAAATTTGTTAATACAAAGATCAAATGGGTTAATATCTTGAATATGATGGAGCTGGCTGTATCTTAGAAAAAATTATTCAGCGGTAGTCATCCTTGCTCCACAACTACATAATAGTGGGTTTCTCTTATTAGGTGATATCAAATATCCTACCTCACTTCCGTGTACATTTACATAATATATATTTTAATAGAAACTCACACACATACAATGTTTTTTTTTTTAATAATTACAATTTTTTGTATGCATCAATTTCTTCAAGAATGTCTAAATTTATAGTGTTTAAGATAAATAAAAGAACCGAAGTAGTTTTTTTTTTTTACTAAATGACAAGCATTCATGCAAAGTTTCAATAAGAATTGTGTTATTATGTGTTCTTATACTATAAAAATATATGTGTCAACCAACTATTAGTCAAAACTAAAATTTGAAGATTTCGCCATTTGAATTTGTGAATTTAACAACAATAGATTCCTAGTTCACTTGAGGACTACATCGCAATTTGTCTACTAGTTGTACCTAACAGCGTGTGGCCACAATTGTTTGAAGTCCTATAACAAAAGCCAATTGAGGACTTATACTGAAATGATTAAACTCAATTCAGAAATAATTCATTTTTTGGGCAAAATCTTACTATTCTCTTTTTGTTTATCTTTTCCAAATTTAACTAGGTTTTAAGTTGAATTATTAAAAACCCACTTACACTATTTTTGGTTCTCCAATTATATTATACTTAAATTGATATTATTTTATTATAATAATAATTTAATGATTAAAATGCCTTTTAGAATAATATATAAATAAGACATTTCATTCATTAAACAATTATTATGAAAGAAAAGGTTATAAAATCAAACTTTTGTAAATATGTGAGCAAGTAAACTATAAACTGCTACAGTGAAACTGACCAAGAACCATCGCAACTGAGCTAAAGTCTCTGAGAGAGAACTATGGTATCTAGTAAGACTGTCATGGTCAAGCAAAAAAAAATATTCCTTTTCACCTAAATAGCCAGTAGAATTGCAACTCTCTGGTGCAGGACTTATTCATCAGCCAAAAGAGCTTGACTAAGAAAAGCAAGATCCCGAAACCCCAACCCTACAACAGAAATCTGACAACCTTTTCCAATATATACTTCCCCCTTGCAATTTGCACCCTAGGCCTCCCAACAAAATAAATGGGAGTCGCAGAAAAGCAATATAGAAACAGCTACCAAGAAATGCTTGATCAGAGCATAACACCCTGAAAAAGTTAACAAAACAGACTTCCATCTTTGCAACTTAAAAGGAGATTATTCGCTCCAAACCCCTAAAAATAGTTTATTTTTCCAAGAGTAAAATCCTTGATAGAACCTGGGTTTTTACCTGGTTTCTCCACCACTTGAATTCCCTAGGTATCAGGAAGAAACCGACGCCGAACCGCATGCATATTAGGGCTGAAAAACAATTCAGATTTGAGAAGATTAATTTTCCGCCCTGCCTCATGACAAATGTGATTCCAAAAGCCATTTCAATAACAACAATTCAGCAGCGCATGTATAATGGCTCATAAAATATACAAGGGTCGGTTAATATCGTGACAAACCAGTACTTGAGCACAAAAATAAATTAAAAAATAAGACAGACTCAAACTGATTGCAAGGCATATCAAACGAAAAAAAGATTAATCTGCAAATACAACGGATTCATGGTTTGACAAATACAACAGATTCAAGGCATATCAAACCATGTTCACGCGGTGGAACCACCTTTGCTAATGCTTCTGCTGTTCTGCATGCCCATATGACTGTTATCATCTGCAAAGGCCACTGCCTTAAATTTTTTGTTCATCTCTTTCGTCTCTTTCAAACCCTGGCATCTGCCTCATTGTAACCCTGGCATCTTTGTCTTCATAAGCCATGTCTTTAAATATTGGACAATAGGCCCATTTCAGACCTTTGGTTTTATTACTGATTTTAATACATTCACACGACCATTCCGCCAGTTCAAAATCCACAGCACGTGCATAGACAACGCATATAGTCAGGCCTCGGAACTTGAAATGAGGAAGTGAAGGAACAGTAAAAGATATCGAGGAACCCCTACTCTTCTTGTCAAACCAACCAGGAATCTCACTCCCCAGAAGAAATATGCTATATATACCACATTCATACAGTCCCTGCCATAGAATTATTTTGAGAGAGAGAGAGAGAGAGAGAGAGAGAGAGAGAGAGAGAGAGAGAGAGAGAGCACCTGGAGTGTCGGAGCTTTCTTTATTGGACCTGTCAGGTTACTGACTAGTTCCACCACGAGCATTCCCATGAACTCCAACTCAGTCAGACTCGAATTGTTGATCATTTCTGAATCAATGTTTCCAATCCCTTCTAACTTGAATAATCCCTGAACCTCAACTAGTTTCTCACAATAATCTATGTCCAAATTTAGTTGGTTAAACAGGTTTGGTAGATTTGCTACGATTCCCAAAGATCTGCATTCAGCTAAACTCACTCCTGCCAAACTCATTGGAAGCTGTGGAAGTGATTGGAACCAGGTGCAGCGATTTAATTCAAGATGCAGGAGACTAGTAAGACCTTTGAGGCTCCCTGGTAGGCTATCGATTGGATTTTCATTTAGATACAAATACTGCAATGAGGACAAGGTACTGAGATCCCCTGGATTACCATCACTGGATAGATTGCAATTAGCTAGATTTAACTTTACCAACGAGCGTGGTAAGGA
>CM065377.1:13820000-13835000 GCA_033060915.1 Euryodendron excelsum
AAAAAGACTGATTAAATCTGGTCGTGAGCTTTTGACAACTTCAGTTTACCTCACCCCTCCTCCCCACATACTTCCATAATTTGATAAAAAATTGTTGGAAGATTTTGCAAGCTCTAATATCACTTCGTTGAAAATTGAGGGCAAATACACTCAAGTAACTCTTGGGAAGAGAAGCGGAAAGGAGAAATCGCACACCTTGTTCATTTCACTTCATCACACTAGATATATATATATATATATGATGATATCATCAATGTCTAGTGAAGCCTATCTTTGCAATAAAATGAGATTCTTACCCTCTATCTCAAAAAGAAAAAAAGAAAATATATGTATACATAGACATAGGTGCATCATTCATAGCATGAGATTAATTCCTCAGATTTGTTTGAGTAAAGCGAGTTGGCCTGAACTCGACTGTAACTCATACAACAGAACAAGCCTAATTTGGGATAAGAATGCTGTTTTCACATCAAGATAAACACGAGCTTATGTTCTTCCTGCTCATCAAAGTAGGCATGGGCTGGATTTAGCCAAGCTCAACCCAACCCATCAATAGCCTCTTAGAATGGTAGATAAAAAGCATTCATTCATTATCCAATTAGTCCTAAGTTTGACCCTTCCATTTAGTTTTTCACACTTTTGATAAGGAATCTTCTCATTGCCGGGATCATCACATCTGAATCCGTAGTGCTTCCAATCCATTCTTTCTAAATACCGTAAGCAATAGCTTCCTATGATTTTGCTTATGCTTAGCTCCCTAAAGCATCCACCAAAACCAGGATTCCACAATGGGTGCGTTTTAATTTGCATTTGATGTTGGTTCAGTTCCTGCCAATGACTTATGTGCACATTCTTGAGTGAATCCCAGATTTATTATTCTTAAAATTTCATACCCAGCACTTCATTCCAACAATACTAATTAACCTCATATAAAAAATCTTCACGCACTTCTGCAGTTACATGTACAGATAACAGGACTTCTGATTTTGTTCTACTATCTGAAGTCCTAGACTAACAGTCCATCAACATGCAGCATCTTTTATTTGTCTTTGTTTGTAAATGATGCGGATTGCATTGCTGAAGATTATTTGGAAACGCGGCGACGGCGACATACCCGGACCGGTGGTCGGTAAACTTCAATCGACCATAACTTTTGACTCGTAACTCCGTTTCGCCATTATAATATGTCTTTAAAAAGGTATCGATGAGCCGGAGAAAGGGAAAAATATGAAATGATTTTTCAGCCTAGGAAATTGTGAAAAAATGCTTCTAAATACGGTTTTGGAACTATTTTGTGTTTTGGGCTTATTTTTGTGGGCTTTTTTTTTTTTTGTCAGTTTTCCTTTTAATCCGGTTTTGTCCCGAGCCTAGGGTTTTGTGCCGCCTATTTATGTTCTTGTTTGAGACATTTTCAGCAGCTTTTGATGAATAATAAACTTGTGTACGATTTCTGCACTTTTTCAACCATTCGGTATCTTCTACGAAGATCAACGAGTGTTTGATGCCCTAAAACCTAACGTTCGTGGTGAATCAACAGGTTGCAGGACAATTCTGAATCCAGTATTCGTGGTGAATCAACTTATTAGGGTTCATTTTATTGCTCTTTTGATTTTCCGCTGCATCAGTAAAAGGTAAAATGCAGGTTGGAGGGGAAATAAATAAGTGGCAGTCCTTAAAAACCTGTCAAAATATTTTAAAGAGAAGCACTTATGATTGTCGCCTAAGCAAGAAATTATGGGAAAATTACCTGTCAGCTTGATTTTGGAGGACCAGCCCTCCCAGATCGGCAACTTCTTTAAGTGCTGCCCTCCACTGTTCCACTCTGTCCATCCCATGTTTCCTTTTTATTTCATCAATTTCCATCTCAAATTGGGCTTCATGCCCAGCAAATGCTTCTGCAAGACTCCCGGTTTGCTTCCTAACTTGGGATGGATCCAAGTCATAGAAGACAGGTAAAATTACATGTTTAAAGTACCTCCTGCATTTAAGGATCATTACCAGTTCATCGAGGCATGATCGCGAAGAAGCATATTCTTTTGAGAATACAATTATTGAGCTCCTTGACTCCATGATTGCCTTTTCCAGTTCTGTCATAATCTTTGCAGCCCTTTCAATACCATCATCATCTCTGAATGTGCGAAAACCTGCACCAAGCAAGGCTGTACGGAGGTGGTCTGTAAAAGTTTTGCAGGTGTCCTCAGCGAAACTCAAGAACACGTGATTAGAACACCGAGATGTGGAAGAGGAAGCCTCAGCAGCCATTGAACAGAGCTTCAGGAGATAAGTGAAAGAAAATTAAAAATTTGCAATTGGGAGATGTATCAAGTGATCACTTCTTGATGGACTCTCTGAACTCCAAACAATGAACACTAAAGCATCAGCCCCCAATTTAAATCACTGCAATTTTTTTTCTTCTATATGCTAAGACAAGAAGGCAGGGAAAAAAAATTTAAATCAATTCATGTCCAAATAGAGATTCATGTAAAAGTCGACAATGTTTATACTGTTTTATGAGTGCTCTAGAGACTGCCCAAGTCATCAGCACCACCTTCGACACTCATATAGGTAAACTTATCTGAAGTGTTCTAGTAACTTAAACACTTCAACACAATATATTATAAGTCTATTAAGAGCTTATTGCTCAACCTTTTCCATTTACATTACTGGTATCAAGTACTTTTTTTTTTGGATGAAAAATTTGTATAGTGTTTGCAGTCACTACATCATGGGTATAGTGTAGTCAATTCTTATTTTTCATTTTTGCTAGATAAATGTAGGATATAGTAGAACTAATGCCAACGAGGAGGCGAAACCCTGAACAAATGCTGTAAACTAGAATGCGTAAGCCATATACAAATCACTTAAGAACTCATCCGATAAATCAGAGAAAAGAGAATAACTCACTTCAAAAAATGGTCAGGCCGTTGGGGTTCTCAACCTCCTCAAAGGTTCTCAAATATTTTACCTGTATCAAGTTGCCAAGCAAAATTCCCTTTTATTTTGACTGGGCAATTCCACTTGAAAGACTAGCCACAATTCAATGAAGAAGAAGAAGAAGAAGAAGAAGAAGAGGAGGAGGAGAGGAGAGAGAGTGACATTATGAGGACAAGAATTGCTGGTGTAGTTCAGGGCACCTTTCTTCTTCTTGATCATTCAACAGAACCTGAAGAAGTTCTTCCATTACAGAGATTTTTTGATATCTTCTGGTCACTTAATCACGTCACATCTTTGTCTTTACATGCCATACCTTTAAATGTCGGACTATAGGTACATTTCAGACTTTTGGTTTTATTTCTGACCTTAACACATTCTTACGCTCATTCCGTCTGTAATCCAAGGCATGTGGTGAAAGACATTGAGGACCCCTGCTCTTCTTGTCAAACCAAACAGGAATCTCACTCCCCGGAAGAAATATGCTGTATATACCACATTCATACAGTCCCTGTGCCATAGAATTAACATTTAACTATTAATTGAATAGACATAACATCATGTGTGTGTGTGTGTGTGTGAGAGAGAGAGAGAGAGAGAGATAGAGAGAGAGAGAGAGAGAGAGAGAGCACCTGGAGCGTTAGAGCTTTCTTAATTGTACCTGTTAGGTTACTGTATAATTCCACCTCAAGCATTCCCATGGAATCTGTTAGAATAATAAGAGAGAGAATATGTGTCATATGTACAAATTCTGTTTCTGTTCTTTTGAATATGATATTAAGTTTTCTTCACAGAGCAAGCTTTAACCTCATAAGTGCATGTTTTGTGCCGTCATCAACAGAATAAGAAGGGAACTAAGTCAAACTGGTGAAGAGCAATGGAATAAATCCACTAAAATGCAGGATTCGCTAGTATAATTTACTTCTAATTCGTGTTTATTGCTTGCGGTCCATTGCTCTCGAGACATTCCTCTGCATTCATTGTTAGTTTACCAACATGTCAATTCAATTTTCATTGATAAACTAATCACGTTAGTAGCTCTGTAAGTTGGTTGGAATTTGGCTTTCACATAGTCTAGCAATTATCTTGGTTGGTACTCTTGCTTCATTAACTTTTCCTTCTTGATGACTGCTCTTCTTCTGTTTGTTCACCGTTATAATTCATGTTTGTTTCTGTACATTTCAAATCATTTTTTTTTATTTTTCAACTGAAGAGGGTGGCATTGAAAAACATCCAGATTTATTCTTTGGATGTGTACTTGAGCAGAAATTCTGTTTAATCTACAGTCTGTTCCGAATCCTGTTGAATCTGAAGGGCTTGTTTCTCAGTTGGATACTGGTTTTTATCACTTCATTGTTAGGTGTTTACTCCAAAGTATTTCAGACAACTCTTTTCCCCAACTGTTGTTCTATTTCTCTGATAGAAGAAAACAGGGGACCTAAGAAACAACCAACAGAGGCTTTGTGCAAGCCTTCGAGATCCTCAGAGACTGTGTACTACTTCTGTGGAGTTCGTATCTTTGTAATGGCACGTTGATAGATGTGCAATACAAATTAAAAGAAAAACAAGAGGCACAAAAATTTTGTTTTTTCAAAATTAAAATTTTTGGAGTCCCTGATCCTGTTGAAATGTCGATGCCTGTTGTGAACCAGTCCTTTCTTCCCGCCTTGAATTTCTAAACATCAGAAAGTTCTGCTGACTGTGGTTCCTTTAAAAGAAATGACAAACAAAAAGGATACTAATCGAATTTATATAGCAGAGCGTTACAAAGCTGAATAAATTTCACAGCAGTAATTTTCCAGTATATATGATGATAACCAAAGCTTTACTCCCATGTGGCACATTGGTGATTACTGATTATATATAGACACCTTCAACTTGTGGAGAGAGCTTGGAATCAGATAGCAGACTGCATATTGTTGAGTATATGTATGCAAAGGCAAGACACAGCCACTTCATAGCAATGCCACACACAGCCAGCTCCCCCTTTTATCATGCTGGTTGGCACTTCAGATTGTTCGAATTACTGAGAGTCAAGGACTAACTTTTTTCCAGAGGAGATTTCACAGCATAAATCTAGTAATATAGTAGTTTGTTGAACAGAAATGCAAAAATTTCACATGTTTGGTTTTGCAAAGTTTTAATGTGGAAGGAGGAGATAAGAGTCAGAGTGTCTCATCATCTCAGAATCTACATCCTTCTTCTCCACTATCTTTGCAATCTAATCTTTGATTGTCTCTATTTATCTTTTCCTTTTTCGTGGCCTGTCGCTTAGAGAGAGAAGAGCAAAAGATGAAAGCGAGAGAAAGAAGATTGCAAAAAGATTGCGAGCCATAGCACCCCTACAACGGCCACCACCCTCATTGCTGCCAAGCCCTGCTGCTGCTGCAGCCGCTGTCAGCTCTACCTCATTGTCTGTAAAACACAAGAATCACCAAAAGGAGGGAAAAATTGTGATGCCTATCCTTTTTTTCTTGACAGTAAAGCAAATGAAAACCCACAACACACACCTGTAGTGTCGCTAGAGTCGCTCAATAATTTGTCCAACCAACCTGAGCTACTCCAGTCATAAACCTTTGAGATTAGATCAGAAAGGAAGTATGTTCCTGCCATCACTTCATGTCTGGATAAATTTCCATCAATAACACTTTGATGAGAAGGATTGAAGGTGTTCTCTTGAGTACCCAGCCTCTCCTCTTGCTCATATACAAGGTTGATACCGCACTCCTTTACCTCAAAACCAACATCCATAAATATGGAAACACTCACTTCATCACCACCATCCAAATGATTCCCAAGTTTCCAATGGCTTAACCATATCATATCTCTATCACCTTCTGGAACCCCGAAGCATGATGGACCATAAATCCACTTCAGACCTTTGCTCTTGTTCCTGATTTTAGCAAACAATGGACGAGGTAATTTATCTTTCTCGTCATCAGAAACTGCATAGACAGAGCAGACATTCATGCCTCGGACCCTGAGAATAGGAAGTGAAGGCACGGTTAAAGATATCGAGGATCCCATACTTCTATGGATGAACCAGCTTGGAACCTCTCTTCCAGGAAAAAATGTGCTGAATAGATCATATTCATGCAGTGCCTGTGCCATGTACATAATAACATTAAACTTTTGCACATTTTTTTTAAGAGGTGGGGGGAGGGTCTTTCATGGAGAGAGAGAGAGAGAGCACCTGGATGGGACACTTCTTTGTGTGGAATACTCCCAATGTGCGATTTGCAAAGTCCACCTCACAGTTTTCCATGGATGCCAAGTCAGGCGAGCCAAAAAGGTTGATCAATTCTGTATCAACTTCTCCTATAGGTTCTATCTTAAAGAAGGGTTAAAACTCAAGTAAATTGTGGCATTGAGCAAATGCAATTTCTGAAGCTGTTAACAAGGATTGAAATGTTATTCTTTCCAGTGATGTACACTCTGAGACATTCAACTTTCTAACACTTGGTAGCCCTACAAGTGATTGGAGCCTTTCACAGGATTCTAACTGAAGTGTCTGGAGCCTTGTATGACCTCTGATGCAATCTGGTAGGCTCAAAATTGGATTTTTGCTGAGATTTAAGTTTTGCAACGAGGGCAGGCTGCTAAAATCCCTGGGAAAAGCATCATCAGATATATTGCAGTCTGCTAGACTTAAGCTTACTATAGAGTGGGGTAACGAAGCCCATGAAATTTCTGGACTTCTCCTTGGCATCGATACCACCAAAGACCAAACAAATTCTTGCCATGATTTGGCCTCCCCAGTGGTAGCAAGAAGTTGATTTATTGCAATTCCATCAGCAGCAAATACTTTCAGGGATTCCAACTTCCTCAGCTCCGTTGGCAACTCAATAAGTTTGGAGCAACCAGAAATAATAAGAGTCTCAAGAAAATTTAGCATAATAATGCTTTGCGGAAGCCTCCTAAGATTTTTGCAATCTTTTAGATTCAAGTAAACAAGTCTGTCTAAGTTCCCAATGGATTCATGAACCTTGACCAAACGTGTACAGTCTTTAAGAATCAATCTCTCCAGGTTAGAAAGTACCGAGAAATCAGGAGTTTTGGCAAGATTATGCGAATGACTGAGATTGAGAATTTTTAATTCAAGAAACTGTACAAAGAAAATAATAAAGGTGGAAACTTAGTTCTTACACATGGATAGTTAAGCATCAAGTACTTAAAAAAGGGAAAGTGAAAATATCGATGCACCATACCTTGGTTCTCTTCCACACTTGTTTCAAGCTGCTATAGCGCACATCAAGAGCAACCAGGCTCTCCACAGGAAAATCAAGGGGAATAGATTCTAAAGCGAATCCACGCCAACACAACCATCTTAGTCCTTTAGGAAATTGTTCATAACTTCCAGAGAGTGGTACATAACTAAGCCGGAGTAGTCTTAGTTTGCACATTCTTGCTAATGCATCAATTTCAAAGCTGTGTTCTTTTGCATGATTTGGACTGAAGATTGTGTGTGCAGAATTAACTTCCTTGAATGCATTCATGTCAAGCACAAAGCCTTCAATTCTTTCCATGCCCTAATAAGCACACAGAGAGAGAGAGAGAGGGGGGTTAATACAAGCGACAACTGACAAGCACTGAGGCACCAAAATAAATACAAACAGGAGAGCATGTTTCTTACGGTTTTCTCTCTCAATACAGTAAAGGAATCCTTAAAACGCCACAATCTGCTATGTTTCCCAGGGTCCTCTGGTGACTCTTGGCGAACAATTTCTCTTCCCATGTCTCAAAGCAATTGATGCATCATTATCTTGTTATTGTTGTCAATTGTCAAGAGGCTTTTAGAACTGAAATTTTGAAGCCCAATCATTCTGTAGAAATCGCATACATCTAGTATTTTAACTGTGCAATCTTTGTCCTTTCCAACAAAGAAACAAGCAATATGGAGGAACAAATTCTTGTCATGGCTATCCTGTAAAGAGTCAAAGCTTATTTTAAGTTTTCAAGGATTTGACCATTAGGAATTGTTTCCAACTTCACTAGTGCACTATTCCATACATTGATATTTTTTGCAGATAGAGAAGAACCCAAAACTTGAAGAGCTGACGGAAGTCCCCCGCAATGGTGTACTATCCTTCTTGAAAGCTCCTCGTAACCTTCAAAGGGATGGTCTTGTCCAGAAGCATGCCAGCTAAACAGCTCTAACGATTCATTGCTGTCTAGTTTTTCAATTTTATGAACCATATAGACCTCATTTGCCTTCAGCAAATGCTCGTTCCTAGTTGTAATGATGATTTTGCTTCCTGGATAAAGCCAATCTCGCCTTCCAAGTATTGCACCTAATTGATCCACTTGATCCACATCATCCAAATCAAGAAGAACTCTTTTATAGGAAACGGCATCTCTAATCTTAACAATTCCTTCATCAACACTGGATATACTTTTATTTCTGCCTTTAAAAATATCAGAAATTAGAAGTTTTTGTAAACGAACTAGGCCATTGTGTTGTTGAGAAAACTCTGATATTTGAGAGAAAACAGCCTCCTTCAAATCGATTACAGTTTAAATTGTAAACAAATGTGGCAATGGTTGGCTTTCCTACGCCGCCCATCCCACATATTACAACCGTGCCAACATCAGCGGAGCCATCTCTTAACCACAAATTAATATTTTCCACTCGAGGATAAATTCCAATTAAGAAGGGCGCAACAGGTAGGACTGGGCGGATTAGCTTATCTCCAACCACTGACACAATTTTCTGGATGAACTTTGCCTCATACCTGAAAAAAAGTTCTAAATTGAAATTTGTAGAAAAGCTCGGTATGTTTACAAGTTTTCAAAATCATATACATTGTTTTCAATTGAATTTTAAATCTGAATCTTAATCAGGTTGAAATCATTTAAAAATTGAGTTATTTAGAATTTCCATGCCCAAGTCCGAATAAGATCAAATTTGGACATTGACGATTCTAATTTGGAGGAAATTGCATACCCATCAGCTTGACTTTGCAAATGCATCCCTGCCAAATCTGCAGCTTCTTTGAGTGCTTCCCTCCATGTTTTCACCGTCTCTAGTCCACCAGCTTCTCTCTTCAATCTCCTTTCATGCCTTGCAAATGGTTCAGCAAAAGGTCCCGTTTGCTTCCCAACATGGGATGGATCCACATCGTAGAACACAGGTAGAACTTCATGTTTGGATGTCCTTTTGCGTTTCAAGATTATCACTAGTTCGTTGAGGCACCATCTGGAAGATGCGTAGTCTCTGGAGAATACAACTATAGAAATCTTTGACTCTCTGATTGCTTTTTTCAGTTCGGAGAGAATATTTTCTCCTCTTTCTATTTCGTCATCGTCTCTGAACGTGTAAAACCCCGCTTGCACCAAAGCTGCATAGAGGTGGTCAGTAAAAGTCTTCCGAGTGTCTTCGCCTCTGAAACTCAATAAAACATGATAAGGACCAGGAGAAGTGGAAGATGAGGAGGCTTCTTGGGACGTCCAGGCAGCCATTTAACAAATTAAGCTAATCTAAGAGAAGATCATTAAGGACTACAGCGGGATTGATATATATGATCTGCAAAGTCTCAATTGTGGAAGAAGATGTGAATGTGTATAAATTTGATAGAAACAAAGATATCTGTAGGAACTGTAATCTTAATTTGTATTTATTTAATTCTTTCGATATTATTATTAGGATAATGTTACACAAATGAAAAAATTATTCAAAATTTTTATACATAATGATGTTTCAAGAGCATTTTATTTCAAAATAAACCACCACCATAATGATTTTTAATTACAAAATAATCACTACCACATTATTTTATATGTAAATTTTGTATAAATTTTTTATAAGAATAGTATTTTTCTTATTATTATTGAGAGGGACCTCAATGTTTTTTTGTGTTTATGATTACTTAATTATATTATAGTTCTTGACTTCGGAAAATTATGGACGACCCTAAATAAATGTCTTCTTAATTGTTGTTCTAACCTACAAGGACATTTGCACGTAAGGATGTATATTCTATTGCATTGGATTGTTGAGGAATAAGAAAATCCATTATGTACGGATTTGTCCTATCTTAAGTTCCCTCTCCCACTATTCATCATCTGCAACAAGCACGTTGGTCCTAGGGATCATATGCAATGCCAGTTTTCTCCAACATTTGTTTGAAGGCAGTGTGAAGGGTTTTGAACCGACTGTACTTGTTACGTAAATGGCCATGATTGTACTCATATTTCATGCCTTTTGACAAATTTTTCCTAATTCAATTCCACGCTGGTTTTGTGAATGTTCAAGTTTCCTTGCTACTTCTCTTGACCTCATCTTCCATGACTTCAACAAACATGGCTTTTGCCTTAGCAGTCCATGGACCTTGGGGTCATCGTCAACCTCAACCAGGTCAGCATTGACCACGGGTTGTACGCCACTCTCATTTGGAATGGCCATTGCCTAACAACGTGAAAAGCAATTGTATTGATGTAACGTACTACGTAACTGAAAACAAAGAACTTATTATACAATAAAACAGAACTGAAAATGATATGCCTTCTAGGGTCTTGTCTCTTGTTCTTCAATACAATATGTGTAGATTCCAGAAAGACAATAAAAAATTTCAATCAATCTCATGAACTTGAGAATATCCTTCTGGCTATAATGAAGAAAATATAATTTGAAAGAAATGTGGCAATGGAACATCACATTGACAACAATTGTTTAGGCAGATAAAATTTACTACTATATCATTCATAATTCACTTCAGATTAGTACATTACATGGATAAATCATGGTCTTCAACAAATTAACATAGAGTTCACTAAAAAGAAGGGCAAGCAACCTATATGAGTGCAGAACTTTAGTACATAATAGGATAATGAACCCAAAGGTAAACCAACATATATAAAATAAGGCCTTAAGATTATGTGCAGCTGACCAGAAAACAGAGGTAAAAAATTAACACATGAGAGATTATGCAGCTGACCAGAAAACAGAGGGAAAAAATTACCTACGTGGAACTGCAAGAATTGATAACTTGATGAAAACAAGGTAAACCTGTGAAGCAATGGAAAAGCAAGGTAAATCTGTCAATGTACTACCCATATGTGAAGTTCTGTAAGGACATAGAGTGGGGGGAAAAAAATAAGCAAGCAGTATATTGTGCTAAAATTGTAAAATAGATGAAGAAAATATGCAAAGCTTTAACCTCGAAGAGGAAATTTCATTGATTCAGAACTGAAATGAAGAAATACAACCAAAGTCACCACTACCTAGAGCATATTTTCAAAAATATTTACCCAAGAAAATTGACAAGTCACTTGGTAATGGACATCAGAAATAGCATGAATGTACAGCAAGCACAACTGTTGGGCTTAGTTAAAATATTGTAACTGAAAATAAATTTGAAAGATCATCAATTTGAACATAAGGTCGAGAAAATGGCAGAGATCTTGTTGACATCCATCTTTTTAAAATACACCATGAGAGATTTTAAAGTTGGTATGACCCACAAAGGGCTTTGGAATGAGGGGGTGGTAGCTGGTGTCATGCGATGGACTTCCAACCTCGAAACGGAGAGGGTTAGACGGATCATGGCTCTCAGTCGCAAGATCTGGGAGTTGGGGCACCGGATCTACACTTACAAAGGAGGATGAAAATTGATCCGTGTGTAAACAAAAAAACCATCATCGCTAGCGTGAGAACTATACGTGATAGCCCAGCGGAGAAGATTGAGTGGAAAAACCTAGAAGATTGAGTGGAAGAAGATAGAATTAGAGATGGAGAAGAAAGAAGGCCATACCTGAAACCCTAGAGCCGCGTGGACCAAGCAACGTCGCATTCGATTTCTGACTGTTGGGTATAAATAGTCCAGCAAAAATTGATGAAAAGGTGTTGTGGGTGAGGATCAAACATGGAACACTCTCTCTCTCTCTCTCGCAAGTGTAACGATAACGTGTTTTTAGATTTTGTTTTCTGGTTCCTCACGGAATGAACATAGAAACAGGAAACAAACAAGGTTTTTGGGAGGAAAAAAACAAAAACTAAAAGCAGAAACGTTGTCAAGCGAGGCCGTTGTGTTGCTTGTAGTTTAGTTAGGGGTTTCCCATTCTATCTATGTTTTTGTTTTCAGAACGTTTCTTTATTCAGGTCACTTTTCATGGAATACTTCATGTCTCGATAATTTCTCCTGGTAATCTTATGTGCTAGGAATTCTGATATTTCATTGTAAGTGTCAATTTCATTACAGTAAAATGTCTTAATTTGAGAATGTGTGCCTTAATATGAGATTTACATGAATATATCATATTTGCAGGTTCCCATTAATATGAAACTGAGTGGAAACTTATAAATATTTAAACAAAAAAAAAGGTCTAGATAGTGTTTAGGATATGTTTCATTTTAACAACATTAAACAGAAATTTATACAACATATTATCATGTATGTTTTCATTCTCACAATAGTGGTCAAGTTTCTCATAAAAATGAAAGGGACAAAGACAGATGTTGTAATATCCACATTTTTTTTTTTTATAGATATAAGAGTTATTTTATTTTACATTATATCTTAAAGGGTATTTTAGTAAGACAAAAATATATGGGCTTCCTAGATAACTTAGAGAAAACTCTAGCTTTATATTGTTAAGGAAACAACCACCATATTCTACACTTTCACAAATAACCCACTAAAGTAGAGAGAGCTTTGGTAGAGGAACACATTAGATGTATTATTATCTCTGGAGAACCAGGATCAAGGTAAGTCCGACCCTTTCTAATTCTGATCTTTTGCATAAACCCATTAAAAAAAAAAAAAAAAAAAAAGGAATCATCCTAGACAAATATGTGAAAAAGTTGAAGTGTCTTACTGGATTGACTGTTGGCTGAATTTTTTTAAGATTACGAGGCAGGCATTACATCATTAATCCCCTAAGGTTTATGCGGTTACTCGCGTAGGGGCTTTCTTTTGATCGGTGCATTAACGAATTTGGTCCATCGATCTTTTATGGTTTTAGTGGGACCAGTGATGTATAGCCACATGTGCAGTTTTCTAACTTTAATGGTAGTGGCTCTCATTTGTTTGCTCACTCTTTAATTTGGAGATCTATAGTGACGTGTTGGTATTCTATATGGTGAAAGCAAGTCATGGAAATTAAATTATTTTAATGGCACCTTATGCATTTGGATTGCTTGTTGGAGTGGATAGCAGAACATATGCATTGGGGAAGGCTCCACTTAGTCGAAGAGAAAGCTTTATTTATTAAAATTTAACGCCTTACCCATTTTTTCAGAATTGAATATAGTCAGGGGTGACATTAAGCTTAGATAAAGTAATAGGTTTCTAACCTTAATTAGATTATGGCCATGGCATTGCACGTTTAAAGTTCTTTGTTCGATCAATTCATAATTTTTGTATGGTGTTATATGTATTAGGGCGGTGTGGTTTTAACTAAGTTTAGCTTTTGGGAAGTGACTCTTTGCGAGAAAGGCAAATGACTTACTACCACTTTTAGTATTTTACAAATTATCAGAAATTACTTCGGAAGATTATATTTTTGGATTATCCATCAAAATCATTGTTTGAATAAAAGGTTTTGTTTCCTTTATACTTTTTGTATAAAATATGAATCAAGTATGAAATTGCTCATAAAAGAAATTGTATATTTATTTCGGTTAATGATATTGAGACTTTTGTTTGACTATGATTTGGATTCTATGCCAATGGGAGCTAAAGATTAGCACAAAAACTAGTTTCTTTTGGGCTTCGACCATAGAGCTAATTGCTATTTTGGGCCTTGTCACAGGTTAATGTGACCATAGTTCCTAATGTATTTGTTATTGGAAATTGTATTTGTTAACTTGTTTGAATGATTCATAACATATCATGCTGAAAATGTTATTCTAAATTGTGATTGGAAATTCTTTTATATAAATGATATTTTCCTGCACTTGATCTAATTGGTTGTGGTAGTGGGTTACTTACTGTGCTGTCTAAGTGACGCATTCATTCTGCATTTGTTTTCAAATCCAAAGAAGTAGTACGACTCAAGCATAGTTATCCAAACAAAACCGGGCATCAAACCGATGAGGTTACTGGTTCACGGTTTACTGATTCAACTGGTTCAATCGGTGTTATAAATTAAATGTATTTTACTTATTCATATATATATATATATATATATATTACTTACATATAATTTATATTGCTAAGTATAACACAAGGAATTAAGTGGAATAGTAGTAAGTGTTGCTTAATTCTACCCTTAGTTCTCAAGTTCTCCTCTTGGGAGTTACAAACACATCAAAATTTTGAAAGAGGGTAAAAAGTCAAAGTTGGTTAACTGTTTTTCAGTTGAACCGGCTGATTGGTTCATCAGTTTTCCAAAAAGCCGCCCGATTCATCTGATTCAATCGGTTCACATGCATTTTCGTTAAATTAATTTAACTGTACCAGTTCATGATTCGGTTCTCAGTTCAATCGGTTGAACGGACTGTCTGATCAAGTTCTGATAACTATGGACTCAAGTGAGATCTTGGAGGGGACTTTATAGTATTTTCATGTTTGGCTTTTATTTTTGAGATTTGCTCGTTTATATTTATAAACTGTAAGACTTTAATTGGTTAATTTGGTGACAATGTTGTTATTTGGATTTAAGGTATTTTGGAGACTTAATATTTGTTTGTAGAGATTATGAATTAGATGAGGATTTCTGAATCGTTTTGGAGTCAAGGATAATATCTTCTCTAAGATTTATTTGGCTTGGTTGTTGATTAGTTATGAGATTGTACAGGTTTCATCTTAGCCTTGCATTCCCATAAGTAGTGACCTTGTGGGTGTGCGGCGTTGTCACAAACTGCTTGGATTTTGGGGCATGACAGATATATGGTACCATGTTGAACAAAAAAAAATCTAATAATATGCTGGTATGTTGAACAACAATGTAATAATTTGGTTTGCATAGTTAGAGTGGATGGTGCCATGGAGGAGCTAGAGTTTGAGATTTGGCGACTTCAAAGCCAAGACTATTCAAGCTTATCCTAAATTAGAACCTTGTGTCTCTGCATTCAGCTGATTGCCCCATCATCCCAAAATCTCCATATCTTCTTCTTCAATATTTTATCTC
>CM065377.1:13842500-13845000 GCA_033060915.1 Euryodendron excelsum
AGAGTATTATTAGATTTAGCAAGATCAGACTCAAGTGTAGATACCTTCCCCTCTAGACTCTTATTGGTCTCAATAGAAGCATGTAATTTTTTTTCTAACACAAAGACCTTTTCCAACAAAGTGAGCTCATTAGACTTCAATTTATTAACGAGAGCAATAGATTCATTGATTGGTTGTTTCAAAGTGTCTCTTTTTTCATGCAAGTTTTTATTAGCCTTTTTAGCTTTAAGACACATTTGAAACAATTGATTATACTTTTGATGAATGTTCTCATTATCACTATCATAGTCACTTTGATTTGACTCATGAGAATCACTCAGGTCATCAATATTATCATGAGAAAATATACTTATGTGCTCATGTGCATATGGTGTGCATGATATAACATTATGAGACTTTTCATACGCGATTTCAAGAGCATCTCATGCTTCTTTAGCGGTTCCACACCTATGACACCATTAAAGATAAAATTGATAACCATACTGTTCCACATGAAATTATTCAATTCATTATCATCCCAATGTTCTTGAGGCTTTGAAATAATCTCAAAGTCTACAGTAATCCTAGGGGGACTCCAATCATGTACAACAAATAGCCAAACATGTTTATCAATAGATTCAAAAAGATTCTCATACGTGGCTTCCAATACTCATAATTCAAGCCATAAAAAATTAGAATATCAATAGATGCACTCCCTTGTTTTAAATCCATGTATTCAAAATATTAGGATCACACTCGAATAAAAATTTATGGGTGACCTGCTCTGATACCAATTGAAAAAATCTAATTCTGCAATACATGGATTTACTCAAACCTTAGTGAGGGTGCAAATGACCAATCTTAATTATCTAGTATTAAACCTAGCAATTAAGCATATATCATAAATCCCACTAAAGCATAATAAAAACAATCATACATAGAGACAAAAAAATTTTGCCGTGGAAACCCAATGAGGGAAAAAACCACGTGGACCAACTCCTTTGGTTTGAGTGAATCAAGCACTATATATGAACAGTTTACACAAGTTACACTTACAACCAAACATTGAACTCCACGGATGTTATTCGAATTGCCATGAACTCCGGTTTAAATTAGCTTGCTCAACTCCTCGATTTTTTGTTTATCCCCAATTCCTTGACTCTAGTACCAAATCACCACGATACTTTTTGTCGCCTTCAAAATCCATCGAGACGATTCTCTATTCAGTTCTTCTATAGTGGAAAAATATATTTTCTCTATAGAATATTTGGAGAGTCCATATCCACCAATACATTTCTTTCTAGTCTTTTATTTCTCTTCAAAACCTATCTCTTTGATAGGTATCTCCCTCTCTATGAACTCTTTATTCTCCACTTAGTATGTCTAGATACATACCTAAGTCATATAGGAAAGATTTTCTTAAGAGTCATATATATCCCAAACTTTCCGATCAGTTCTGTTAAAAAAGATTTGCAGATCTTCACGCATGGCTAGTGCCATATTGAAGTTGACTAGTGCCAACTTCTTGCCATTTCATCCTGCCAACTTTTGCGAACTCTCTGGAATCCATTGGTCTTTCCATTGTTTAACAACTCTTTCGAATCCATTGGAACCAACATAGCAAGTGCCATTTGTGAAGCTTCTCTAGGAATCAATTTCTGAGCTCTGAAAACTTATGCAATGAGTTCGTCATCTTCATGAAACCTAATGTGACCCAACAACATATTTGAAACACAAATAACCATAAACAAAAAAACCTAACATTTTTGCTCATTGCATAACTTAAGAGAGGGTCTGGGGGAGGGGAAAGTATGATAAATTACTTTCCCAGAGCACATTCAGAAAGCATGATGACAAGTAATGTCCTTGCAGTAGAACTATAAACCGGTTGAATTTTTTACACGGATTTGGCTAGTCTCATATTCATATTAAATTGCCAATTTTCAAACCCAAAGTTTCAATTTGACTATAATCGAATATTGGTCTTCAATCCAAGTCCACTCAAGGATAACATGCGTTGACAGCTTCAAAGTTAAACTATCCAATCTATATCTATATACAATGACATGCACAAACTTATTCATGAGTAATGTCATACGAACAAAAAATCTGTGAAAATGTTCCACGCAGAATAATGTGACTAATTTGGATTCCATCAGTTAATACAACATACCGCTTGTAATTAATTTCAAAAGTTCCATTACCAGACTTATAAATTGAAATTTTGTACAAAGGTTTTGTGTGTTTGTAGTTTCTCAATCATTATATACATTATTTGCAACTGAATTTGAGATGAATAAGAATTTTCATGCTCACATCCGAATAAGATCAAATTTGGTGACTACTCTACTTCAGAGGAAATTGCATACCCGTCAGCTTGATTCTGCAAAACCATCCGTCCTAAATCTGTAGCTTCTCTGAGTGCTGCCCTCCATAGTTTCAACTTGTCCTTCCATTCGCTGCTTCTTCCACCAGCTTCTGCCTTCAATCTCCTTTCATGCCTTGCAAATGCTTCGACAAA
>CM065377.1:13855000-13870000 GCA_033060915.1 Euryodendron excelsum
TCATCTTAACAGTGCGTCCAAATGGTGAACAGTAACCATTCGGACGGTGAATAGTGCATCTGAATGGTGAATAATGTGTTCGAATGGTGAACAGTAATTGTCCGAACGCACTTCGGACGACCATTAGACGCATCGTCCATTGACTATTCAGACGCTATTTCGACTTCTAGATTGTATTTTTTGCATTCGAAGCAGAGTTTTAGGGAAGTTTTTTATGGTTTTTGAGTAGTTAAGGTTAGTTTTAGGTAAGGGGCAGCGGGAGAAGCTCCAAAGAGGTTGGTTTCTCATTTTTTTTTCTTCATTTTTAGCTTAGAGTTAGCTTTGTAAAAGTAGTATTGGGCTAGAACTTATAATTTTCCTTCATTGTCTTGTATTTTCTTTCACTTTTTTGCACTTTCCTTTGTTTTCCTTGTAACCAAACACTTTTATTGTTCAAGTAAAATTTAGATTTAATTTTTCATACTTTCTCTTTATACTTTTACATGCTTTTATGATGGATTCAAGTAGCTAGTTTCATAAATTGGGTTCAAATGTGAAGATCACTCAAGGAATCCAAGGGTTTCAATGGAGGTATCTCATGAATTTATTGCTTTACTTTTCTAAATTTCTAATTCTTAGTAATTGCATGTGGATGTCTTAGAATACTTAGATTATTGACTAAGTTTAGTGATTTTAATCACCCAAATCGATTGTATTAATTTATAGCTCTTCACTAGATAATTAATCCACAATTGCTAGAAATTCATTCACATCAATTGATTGCTAGTTACCTTCGAACACCTAGGTTATTGATTATGTTTGGCTAATTCAATGCTTAATCTCCCAAATTGTTATTGACTCTAATTAAATCGATGGTATTTACCTTTGATTCTCCTATTGACCATGAATCTAATTTCAATTGTTTGAGAATTAATAGTTTTCAAAGTTAAATTCTCCGAATCAAACACTCTTGATTGTTGTGTTTGATTTGAGTTATAAATCTCATTGAAAGTCTTGGATGAATTGGGTGATTGGATCAATTGAGCCCAATTCTCTTTTAATTACTTTAAATCTAATTTTAATTTGCTTTAATTTAATTGCCTAGTTGTTAATTACTTTTATTTTTATTACAATAGTTTAATAATTCAAAACACTCTTCAAAACCCAAAAAATTTTCGATCTCTTTTATTTAGATTTAATTCACATAATTTCTATTGACTTCAAGTTAGTTTGGTGTGAGTTAAGTGTTATGGCCTATATTGGGCTTGGTCCTTGAGGAAATACAATTTCAAACTTCTCAAATAAAACTACAACCGTCAACTGTGCACTTGCGGATAAATAGAGTACCTTTGAGGGTGAGTCAGCCAATTTACCACCAAACCATTATTTGGTTGGTGATTAATTTTACCATATTTAATATATATAGGCTATATAATAACTAAATTATAAATAACTATGGGTACAGTTGTAAGGGTCCTTGTGACCTGTTCGATCGATTATACTGCTTGGGGGTTGGGCTGGACTAAGTCTCGTGATTTTTTTTTTTTTTTGTTTGAGTTTTTACTCAAAAAATCGTGTGTCTCGTGTGCGATTGCTTTATTATTCGTGCATGCAATTTTTATTAATATGTGATTGATTAGCTTAGTTGATTGATATTAATCAAGCACACTTCCAAGCAGTCGTAAATCCAAGTAGTTCGAAAATTTCATATACTTATATATGTAATATATAAAAAGGTCTTTAATATATATATAATATACATCATTGAGGACAAATTTAGAGACTTTTTTAAAATTGTAGGTCAAAGTAGAGTTTTTAAAATACATGAGGCATTTATAATTTTTAGAGGTGGCAAATTAAAAGAAATTTACAAAGCTGTAGGCAAAAGTAAAATTTCTAAAAAAATAGTTCCGCCCTTGGGTGTTGGAGCAAGAGCGGAAGTACGAGGGTTTTATTTGTAAAAATATCTCGAGAGCCAAAGTGCTTTAGAGCGCTTGTACATTTACATAATATATATATATATATATATTAATAACTCACACATATACATTTTATAAAAATAATTGCAAGTTTTTGTATGCATCAATTTCTTCCAAAATGTCTAAATTTATTTTTAAGATAAATAAAAGAACCAAAGTAGCTATTTTTTTTACTAAATGACAAGCATTTATGCAAAGTTTCAATAAGAATTGTGTTATTATGTGTTCATACTATAAAAATATATGTGTCAACCAGCTATTAGTCCAAACTAAAATTTGAAGATTTGACCATTTGAATTTGTGAATTTGACAAACATAGGTTCCTAGTTCGACAATTTGAGACTACTAGTTAGTACCTAGCAGTGTGTGGCCACAATTGTTTGAAGTCGTATAACAAAAGCTAATTGAGGACTTATACCAAAATGATTAAACTTAATTCAAAAATAATTCATTTTTTGGGCAAAATCTTACTATTCGCCCCCCCCCCCCCCCCCCCCCCCCCCTTTTTTTTTTTTATCTTTTCCAAATTTAACTATGTTTTAAGTTGAATTATTAAAAACCCACTTACACTATTTTTGGTTCTCGAATTATATTAATATTAATACAATTCAAGGTCTTTGTGGAGATTTGCAGGGTAGCTTGGACTTAACAGCTCAGGACTGAGGGTTGGGTTTGTTCATTGGTCTGGTGTCCCACATCGGGATATTATAGTATGTGTGTGAGTATTTAGCGGTCTTGGTATGCCCATAAAGTTTGGATCCTTTTGTGGGTTATACCAGGATTGCTGTCACAAAAATATATTAATATTAGTAATTATATATATTATTGTATTATTAATTACACTAAAAAAATCCATTCTAGGGTGCAGGGAACAACTATCGAAGGGTTTGAAAAGTTCTTTCATTTTCTAATGGAAGTCATTAGTTGTCACTCTCGGAGGGTATGGTAATTTTTTGCTCGAGAAGGCATATTCAACTTTTCTGAGGATATGGTAATTTTTACCTCGAGGAGCCATCTTTGGCGTTGAATTTTCATGATTCTGGCCGAGATGACAAGTAAAAGTGAAGGATCAAGAACGCCATATATTTGAGAAGTGATATCGGTTGCTAATAAGCAAAATAAGAATCGCCTCAACAAAAAATGATGGAATTGGACCTAATGCTGGTTTGATAAGCTTAAAAAAAATAATGAAGTGAAAGAAGTTAATTTTTTTTTTCCTTTCTCTTGTTGGGTTAGAAAAATGACCAGTAAAGAACATGCAAGTGAATATTTGTAAATAATTTCATTTCCTTACATTTTTTTTTTTTTGAGAAATTCAAGATTCAAACATAGCACAAAGACTACCAATTTTCATGAACTTTAAAGCAAAATTTTTGATGCAGCGGCTATTAAAGCTCAAGATAATACACTCGAATCCGTTGATTCACTACGAATACCGGATTCAGAGTCGTCCTGCAACCTATCGATTCACCATGAATGCTAGGTTCTAGGGCATCAAACACTCGTTGATTTTCGTAGAAAATACCGAATGATTGGAAAGTGCAAAACGCACACAAACTTTATTAAACATCAAAACTGCTGAAAAAGAGTCTTAACGCGACTATAAATATGCGACACGAAACCCTAGGCCCGGGACAAACCGGATTAATTTAAAAAAACAAAGGCCCAAAGCAAAAAAAAGCCCAAAGAAAACAAAACAGGCCAAAACGACACTTAGAAGCATTTTTTCGCGATTTCCTAGGCCGGAATATCATTTCATAATTTTTCCCTTTCTCCGGCTCGTCGATACCTTTTCAACGACATATTATAATGGTGAAACGGAGTTACGATTCAAAAGTTACGGTCAATTGAAGTTTGCCGATCACCGGCCCGGGTATATCGCCGCCTCCGCGTCTCCAAGTACTCGTCAGCTATACGATCCGCATCAATTTTGCTAAAATTTTCAGCGAAATTCTTTTGATCTACATTTTGACTAATTCAAATTCAGCTGAGTTATTCAAAATTTCAACCTCAATAAGTTTTGCCAAAATATTGCTCTACTTTGCACCGATGGTTTGCCACAAGAAATTTGACTAGAATTTCATCAGAAGAAGTTTAAACTGTATTAGTTACTCTCTTACCACTCAAAATTGGAGATACTGTAGTAGATGGAATATTGCAACAAAATAAATAAATTAAATAAATAAAAATTGTAGTAGATGGACAACTGAAACTTATGGTCCTCACTCCTCATAATTAGGCCTGTCAACGGGCCGGATTAGATCCGGATCCAATCCAAACTCGATTTGATAAAATCTGATCTGATTGATGAGACCCGATCCAATTATCCGTCAAGATCCAAATCCAACAGATCCGTTCAATTTCAGATCGGATTTGAAAGGCCCAACAAATCCAATTATGGATCCAGATCTGATTAACAATTTTATTATTTTTTGTCATTGGTGCTGACGGCATCACTGGTGACTGCGATAATAGAACATAACAGAACCTATATATTATCATCTGCTTCTCAAAACTCAATGACTCCATCTTCGAGTCCAAATCGACTCCAACTTTATTAAAAATAAATCAATCACAAAAAGAAAAAGGAGCAGAGAGTTTAAGCAGCCGAAGAGCACAATATTTGAAGAACAACAATTGAGATCTGGAAACGAAGATGTAAAGAGGTGGAATTAAGTCTTCTGTATCAGTCTTTTTGAGAATCCAAAATTTTCACATTGGGAGTATAAAAAGGCAGATGATGAGTCTGAAAAGGTTGAACTTTGTGCTTCAATGAGGGATCTAAGAAGTGGATTTTGAAGAAGACCAAAGGAAGCGACTACAGTTGGAGACTTCGAATTTTGAACCCAGATACACCAAATTTGTTAAAAGGCTATGTTGATTTCTTTGATTTTGAGACCTATTGGCGAGATTTGTACAAAAAGAATCGAAGCATTCATGGGATATGTATGGTTTAGATTTGGAGAAAGTGACACCTAAGGTGGGAAGAAGATTTGAAGTAAGCTTTTTAGAGAGAGATCCACAGATTTTGCAAACAAAAAGCAAGAACGATTGTAGAGGTTTGTTCAGTGGCTATAAACTCTGAACCACTTGCATTTATTTATTTTTGTTCCTCCTTCTCTCCTTCTTTGAGATGCTACTCTGAGATGTACTTTGGTTCTTACTACCTCAGTGCTTTTAAGCTTTGGGTGCAAAATTTTCATTTTCTCATTGCAGTTTTTCCTTGAAACCAAACACCCACAAAAAAGAAAACCTCCCTTCCCAAGAGGAGAAGAAAGAGCAACCAAAAAAAAAAAATTTTGAAAATCGGGTCGTATCGGGTCTTCAGATCGGTAACCGCTTACTAATGGATTGGGTCTATAATAATAGATCTTATCCGTAAATATTCGGGTCTGGATCAGGTCTATAAATTAATGGATTGGATTGGATTTGGGTCTAATCGGATCTGGACCAGACCTGGTCCATTGACAGGCCTACTCATAATAGGCTTTTAAACACTTGAGTTAGACTTGAAGAAGTGTCGCGACGTCTGCTATTCCCGTTGTTTCGCACAACCTTCTTGAATCCTGAATGGAGGTGGATGCTTGCCGCAGTGCCCAGGGATGAAGCCAACATTTTATTTTAGGAAGGGCCAATTAGCCAAGACCAAGTATAATAAAAATATATACACAACAGTACAAGTTAGATTTAACATATTAAAATAGAAATTAATATTTAGTTATAATTAAGATGCAGCGCAACATACCACTTAAAAAAAGTTATTTTGTAATTCATATCAAGTAATGTATCAATCAAAGTGGTACTTGACGACACTTTATGTCATTGAATTCAGCTATTATTAAATCTACTCTTCACTTTCTAGTGACTTCTTTTTCAATATACACAATCCCAACGTTTATGAAAAATAATTATTTTCCATCTTATTCCAAAATTTAGTTTTAATAACATTAGTAGCTAAAAATGCTCGATGATTCACCTCCAAAAGTGTTCCTACAAGAGCACAGTGGCGAAGTAGTTTAATCCAATAGGAATTGGATATCGTATCTTATTCTCGAGGATTGGGGTCAAATCTAGACCATTGGCTCGGCAAACATAGACTAACTCTAATCGATTATAAGCAATTGAAGAACATCTATAAAAGGTAACCCAAAAATCAATAGGGTTTGAGAGTTATGATTTAACTAATCAACAAAGTAATTGAGAATTTAACTAGTTGGAAAAAGAGATTGGATCCAATTGATCCAACTAACCAATTCTTTCAAGGAAATCTAGGAGGTTTATAACTCAAATTGAATACGACATTCAAGAGAATTCAATTCGGATGATTTAGCTTTAAGTGTTCTATGCCAATTGATGCTAGAATTGAAAGCTAGAGGAGAATCCTAGACTATACCATCGATTTGGATAATCTCAATTTATAATTGTTAAATCATAAAGTGAAATCACCAAACATGGTCAATAATCCAAGTGTTCTATAACATCTAACAATCAATTGCAGAGAATTAAGAATCTAGGAAGGTTTAACAATGAATTCATGAGATACCTCCAAAAAAATTTTGAAATCCTTAGATAGTCTTCACAATTAGACCCAATTGAGAGATTAGCTACTCATGCTTAATGTAGAAATGAAGAATTGAATTGAAAACATATTGAAATTGACTTTGCAATGTGATTACAATGAGAATTCAAGGGAAATTACAATGAAATCACCTAATACAATGCTATAAAATGAAGGTACAAATTGCAGAAAAATGTCCTAATCTAAGCTGAAAACTAAGATCCCAAATTGCACTTTAAAAATCTGACTTATAGGCCAAAAACAAAACAGAGATACCGTAGATTGTGCGCATAGTTCGGGCCACCGTGCACAGAGTCAGCACACGGCTTCGGACAGTGAAAATCAAGTTGTAGTAATTTTGAACGCTTGTGGAGAGGCTCATTGCTAGCTCAATATCTACATATGCTCTAGAAACTATGTGCATGCCTAGATTGACCGTGCGCACGGTTTGGATGACTATTTGTACGCTTGAATGACCGTGCACACGATCTTTTGACCTTCTTGCCCTCCGAAGCTCCATTTTTACCCTTTTACGGCTAGAACCTACAAATCAGCCATAAAATGGTATTATTATCATAATACAACTAAAAATAAGGTAATACTACTAATCTAAAGCTAATAAGTAACCATGTAGAGGCTAATAATTGCACTTTTGGAGTGTAATCACTTAGTCTGAAGTCATAGTAGACCCTAGAAGTGTAAGAACAAGTCTAACCACTCTATAAAGAAATGAGTAGATCTTTGATTTTCTTGTCTTAATCACTAACATATTTTACAAATGATTAACAATTCTTGCAAATCTAAATTTTGAGATATCTCAACCTCATAATATCTGGGACTCAAAATCTAAAAACTTGTGTTCTCATAACCTCTTTCTCCAACTCTATGAACTCTTGGGCCACAGACAAAACAAATAAAAATAAGGCTACATAGCAATTAAAGATAGCCCAAAATATGTTTTGCATAGAAAAATGTATTTTGTTATGTACATATTTTTTGGGTCATGATCTATAAAACATACAATGAATTTGTTTTCAATATACACGGGCCATTTAACTAAGTAAAATTTTTTGGGTCTTCAATTATACTATATCTAATGGGGTTTTTTAAACATTAAGAGGGGGGGTAGGCATAGCCCCCCTTGGCCCTATACCCCTTTCGGTTTAGCAGTACCTGATTACACTCTAAAAGTGTAATTATAATCCTCTAAACTAGTTATTTGTTAGCTTTAGTTTAATAGTATTTCATTGTTTTAGCTATCTTTTGATCCTAACTTAGTTTTATGGCTAATTTACAGGTTTCGGGCTTAAATGGAACAAGTTGTGGCATTTGAGGGTAAAAGGGTAAAAAAGACCATTCAAATGGCCCTTGAAGACATTCGAATGGGTCTCAACCGTTCGAACGGCCCCCAAGGGCGTTCGAACGCTTTCACATAATAGAGGCCAGTTCAAGTTCTCTGTAGAACCGTTCAGAATTACAGAGGATTGATTTTCCTATTCAAAAGCCCGTTCAAAGATTGTTTGGACGTGCTCCCAAGCTGTTCGAACAGTTTACGGTAGCTCTTCTTTCTAACAGCTTATTTAAGGCATTTTTATGTCCAAATTTTGGGATCTTCTCTTTCTTTTTTTATACATATTTTTAGACTTTTTAGAAAGCTTTAGGAGTAGTTTTAGAGAAAGAAACTTTAGATTTCTTTGTAGTTCTTCAATACCATCATCATCTCTAAATGTGCGAAAACCTACACCAAGCAAGGTTGTACAGAGGTGGTCTGTAAAAGTTTTGCATGTGTACTCAGCGAAACTCAAGAACACGTGATAAGAACACCGAGATGTGGAAAAGGAAGCCTCAGCAGCCATTGAACAGAGCTTCAGGAGATAAGTCAAGGAAAGTTAAAAATTTGCAATTAGGAGATGTATCAAATGATCACTTCTTGCTAGATTATTTGAGCTTCAAACATCTCCAAATGAACACAAAAGCATCAGCCCCCAATATAAATCAATGCAAAAAAATTTTAGGCCCAATTTAAATCACTGCTTCAATCCTTATTTATTTTATTTATTATTTATTATTTTTGTATGCTAGTTAGCACATATGTGTTTTAGTTAGTACAAGAATCTACACAAGCACTTGCTCGCACACAAGGACAAGACAAGAACGCAGAGAAAAAACATTCAATTCATGCCCAAATAGAGATTCATGTAAAGTTGAGAGATGATAGTAGGAAGATCAATATTTTGTAGTCAAATATTTTACCTGTTTTAAGTTGCCAACCAAAGATCCCTTCTGTCTTGACTGCGCAATTCCACTTGAAAGACTAGCCACAATACAATGAAGTACAAGAAAAAGAAGAGGAGGAAAAAGAAGAAGAAGGAAAGAGAGAGAGAGAGAGAGAGAGAGAGAGAGAAAGAGAGAACTGAGTTGATAAGTTAGGCACTAACGACCATCAGATTCAAAAGATAGTACAGAATTATACCATCTCTTTTTAAAGTAATTAATCGCATGTCGGATGGAGCAATGTACAAAACAAAGCTTATCTCATGGCCATCTTATTAATACGAGGTTTTTACCAAACCCAACTCCAAAAAAACAAAAATTTATTGGGCAAATTACACTGACCTCCCTTATGGTTTATTAAAATGTAAGACAGCATCCTCCACATGCTGGAAAATATATTGCCTTCCCTTGTCAGAGTTTGTCAAAAAACTAAAGTAATAGAAATAGTGAAATGACTCTTTTGCCCTTATATTAAAATATTTCAAATTTTGTAACTCTCCAAACATATTTTTAAAATAATAAATTAACAATTCATGCACCAATGAAATATTGCCACTTAATAAATTTGCATTAATAAAAAATTAATATAACCTTTTTGGGTACTCATCTTCATCACTATCTTCCCCCCCGACTAGCGGAACCATTGTCCTCTCTTTAGTCAAATGACCGAACCAGCGCTGCTCTGCAACGCCACCCCACTCCCCTCTACCATGACAGAACCACCACCACCATCTCCTTCAGACACCCCACTGTCTTCCCTTCCCATCTCTTTAAACCAAAATAAAATTTTATTGTATATATATACACAGACATACAGGGGCGGAGCCAGGAATTTATTTCGGAGGTGCCAAAACCTAAAATGAAAAATCTTCAGCTACAGTTACAATTCTCGTAGTTTAAGTATTCCATGCACATATGTCACAATTGAAGTAGAAGACAATTTTGTCTATGAATAATAAAACCAACTTATATTCAGTCCCAAGAAAATAGAACAAAAAAACTTATAAGTAATCAAAATATATAAACGACGATCTCCACCAAAAATGCATTCCAATTTGGTTATGGTGGGGGTTTGGCAAGCAGCTGGTCGTTGGTGCCTGGTCCGTGGTGGTGGCTGGTAGATGCAGGATGGAGGAGGAGAAGGAGGAAGATAAACACAGGGAAGACAAGAACCATGGGTGGTGGGTTTGGAAGGGAGTTGGGTCGATAGATTGGTGGTTTCAGATAGAGGGAAAAAGAGGAGGAGGAGGAAGAGAGATTTTGGGGTGGTTCGATGAACTCGAATGGAGGGTAAGTGTGGTGGTCGGCTGAAGGTTGTGGTGCTCCGATGTGATGGATTGGGGTGGTCCAGTCACCGGTGATGAAGTCGCTGGACTTGGAAGAGAAAACAGAGTGGGCTAACTATGATCGAGGAGAGAGAGAGAGAAAGAGAGAGAGGGGTCAAATTATTGCCAAAATATTTAATTTATTTGTTAAGTACATTCCAAGGGCAAATTAGGAAATTTGAGAAATTCTTTAATTTGACCTAACCAACTTCCGTTAAAACACTGGATGGGAGAATCTGTAACCAAAGTTTAAAAGTAAGAGAAGACTGTAAGTTTCAGAATGTGGGGGGCTCTTTTACATTTTAATAAACCTTAAAGGAGGTCAGTGTAATTTGCTCAAATTTATTTAGCATAGTCATCTTATTTCGAACTTAATTATCAAACCCAATTATTTTTTTATAAAGTTGTAGTTTCAAACCACGACTTTTTCAAACCACAACTTTAATTAAACTTTGTTTTACATTTTTTACATGAAAGTTATGGATTCAAACCACGGCTTCATGTTTATTTTACTTTGCAAATTTTATATGTGATTTGCACTACTTTAACTAAAGTCGTGGTTTGAATCCACAACTTTCATGTAAAATATGTAAGGATCAACTCTAAGGATGTTGACCCTCACCTAGAGAGTTTCCAAACATGGTTGCCATAGATCAACTCTAAGGATATTTAGCCTTTAAACTAGAGTACTAGCTCTGATACCAATTATTAGCCCAAGAAGGCAACCTAAGAGGGGGGGTGAATTGGGTTTTACAGAATTTATAACAAATTGTGCAACTAAAAACAATTTGTGTATTTCAATAATAATTAATCAAAGTATATATCAAGCAAGTAAAGTATATATCAAAGTATATATATCTATGCAAGCATGTATAATGAGCAAATAAGCAAAACAGAGTAAGAAAAGAAGAGCACCAGATTTATAGAGGTTTGGCCAACTTTGCCTACGTCCTCTCTTCTTCAATCCTCATGAAGATATTCCACTATGTAACACTCCTTATACAGCTGCTGATTTTGCCACAAGTGCCCAGCTCACTCTTACAAAAGCTCCTTCCCAAGCTTTCAAAACCCAAGAGATTTTATCCAAGCTTCTCTCAAGCTTACAAGTGATTTTGTCCAAACTTCACTCAAACTTACAAGTGTTTTTACCCAAGAACACTCAAACTTATAAGTTTACAAACCCACCCAAGTGAAATGAAT
This sequence comes from Euryodendron excelsum, assembly GCA_033060915.1. Taxonomy (NCBI): domain Eukaryota; kingdom Viridiplantae; phylum Streptophyta; class Magnoliopsida; order Ericales; family Pentaphylacaceae; genus Euryodendron; species Euryodendron excelsum. The sequence continues at coordinate 13,866,316 of CM065377.1, forward strand.
AATGGTTATTCAATGGGTAACTCTTCTAATGAGTAGATGAACAAGTACAGCTAATAAATAACATTAAACACTCATCAAAAATATGTGGCAGCTAAGGCACAGGAAATTTTCAGCTTAAAGCTCTTGATACCAATGGTATAATCACTCTATCGTTTTTTATAGAAGCTGTAGGTATCTTGTATTTCAAGCTATGAATCGATTCTAGTCGTTGGAGAAGTATGGGAGTTGTTTTGGTGGCAGATCGCACCATTACACCCGTCAAAAATATAGTCGTGACTATCAGGGGTCGACTCTTTTTACAGTCTGCTTCAGCATTTTGCCTTGAGGAGTCGACTCATGACTTATGGGAGTCGACTCTTTTGGTCAGAATCTACAGACTCAACTCTCTGTCTCAATGAGTCGACTCTTTTGCAGTGAGGGGTTGACTCTTTTAAGTAGTTTTCAAAATTTTAAACTCTGTTTAAATGAGTCGACTCTTGAAACTTGAGGGGTTGACTATTTTACTAGAAAACTTGTTTTTGCAGGTATTCTTCATTCTTCTCCAAAGTTTTCAATCTTTTCAAGGATCATCCAAATAAGCTTTTTAAAGCTTACAAATACTTCTTCAAGGCTTGATGACTTCAAAAACATCTTCAATCCCTTCCAGATGAATTTTCTCCATTTTGAATACTTGTAGAGCTCTTCAATCATTATTGCTTTATCCATTGATCCAAGTCTTCTTCAAAATCTTCAAGAGAGTTTCCAAGACTTAAGATCTTCATATTTCAACTAATCTTTGAAGAGTCTTCAACAGATATGGCTTCATCTTTTCAATCAAGAGTTTTAGCATTTTCATTTTTCTTCCTTTACATCCATTATCTTTGAAATTTTTTCATTTTCTAAAAGATCACCATTGTTGAATATGTCATTCCTTCATGTTTATTAATCTTCAATTCAAGATTTTCATCATCTTGAAATTCCTTCATTCTCTTATAATTTCAGCTTTGTTGAATACGTTATCTCATCATGTTTTTTATTCTTCATTCTGATATTTGCATCACAAATCATCTATTATGATAAGCTTCAAGTCAAGATCTAATTAATAATTAATCTGCACACTAAGTAGAATTATTAGATCATTAAACCATTTTATGTTATCATCAAAATCAAGGCATTGAGTCAACAAAAACAAACAGCCTACTTTCCACGCAACACCTTTAACCAATTTAAGAGAAACTTCCACTAGTTAGGAATTAAATAACTGGCAATGCGAGCAATGGTAGAGTTAGAAAATTTATGCAGAGGAGAAAATAAATAATCATAACTTAAATTTTTTTTTATATAAAGTAATGCTATACGATAGAAACTTTTGTACAAAATTTTCATTTTGTGATTTTTTTCTTTTAGACCAAAACACTTATTATTTTAGTTCATAATTTTAAAATTGGCCCAATCACATCATTCTAGTGGAATTTTTTTTTTAATAAAAAAAACTTGTAAAAATAAAATTTTTCTTTTTTAATTTATAAAAAAAACTTGACAAAGGGGCATTTAATTTCTATAGAGCTACATCATGTCAATAAACTTATATATGTAATATATAAAAACATCTTTGATAAATATAATATACATCAGTGAGGACAAATTGAGAGACTTTTTTTAAATTGTAGATCAAAGTAGAGTTTTTAAAATACAGGGGCATTTATAAATTTTAGAGGTGGCAAATTAAAAGAAATTTACGAAGCTGTAGGCAAAAGTAAAATTTCTGAAAATATAGTTCCACCCTTGGGTGTTGGGGCTGGAGTGGGAGTACGAGGGTATTATTTGTAAAAATATCTCAAGAGCCAAAGTGCTTTAGAGCGCTTGTACATTTACATAATATATATTTTAATATAAACTCACACATATACAATTTTTTTTTTAAATAATTACAAGTTTTTGTATGCATCAATTTCTTAAAAAAATGTCTAAATTTATAGTGTTTAAGATAAATAAAAGAACCGAAGTAGTTTTTTTTTTTAACTAAATGACAAGCATTTAAGCAAAGTTTCAATAAGAATTGTGTTATTATGTGTTCTTATACTATAAAATATATGTCAACCAGCTATTAGTCCAAACTAAAATTTGAAGATTTGACCATTTGAATTTTTGAATTTAACAACGGTAGGTTCCTACTTCGCCAATTTGAGGACTACAACGCAATTTGTCTACTAGTTGTACCTAACAGTGTGTGGTCACAATTGTTTGAAGTCGTATAACAAAAGCTAATTGAGGACTTATACCAAAATGATTAAACTCAATTCAGAAATAATTCATTTTTTGGGCAAAATCTTACTATTCCTTTTTTTTTTTTTATCTTTCCCAAATTTAACTAGGTTTTAAGTTGAATTATTGAAAACCCACTTACACTATTTTTGGTTCTCGAATTATATTAATATTAATACAATTCAAGGTCTTTGTGGCAACTCGTAGGGCAACTGGGGCTTAACTGCTCAGGACTGGGGGCAGGGTTTACTCATTAGACTGGCATCCCACATCGGGACATTAGGGTATATGTCTGATATTTAACAGGTCTGGTATGCCCATAAAAATTGGTTCTTTTTGTAAGTAAAGATTTTTTGGGTCATGATCTATACAATATTGTAGCGGGGATTTTTCGTGAGCCCGATCCGCTCCACGAACCTCTAAGATGAACACCAGAGAGTCTACAAGAATAAGAAATAGTGAGAATTCGTCGATCCTTTTTGGGCCAATAGCATTACGAAGATCAAGTCAGACAAGCTTAATCTTAATAAACTGAAAGAAAAAATGTTATTCTAGCTCTCAATAATGCGTACCTTGCTTTTTAGTTACATGATGTATTTATAGGCTTCGAGTGCCCACTCCTAGGAGTGGCTTTCTTATATCTATTGGGAATTGACATATTTTGGGTCAGTTTAAAGAATTTGGACCAATTTTCTTGAGTTCTTCTCCAGTTTGGACTAGGACTCTTGCCTAGCTATTTTTCTTTTTCATCTTGGATTCGTGCAAATGATTGTTGGGCTTGCTTTCATGTAGGTCGGATCGTGGCTTATTCTGAGCCTCTTCTTTGGGGGATTAGTCCTACCACTCTTCATAGGCCGGTCCTGATCTGGGGAATGCAGAATCTTTATCCCATAATTGCCTCCAAGCCTTTGCACCCTATTTGGCTGATCTTGGGCGACAAGAGTTGTACTGTGTTGATAATGACAATCTTTTAACTTTGGCCTTCTTTGGCTGACCTACTAAACTTAGGCCGGACTAAATTCAACACTTAATTTTTATCTTCAGCCTTCTTTGGCCAACCTTCCACACTTAGGAAGGACTAAAATTTTCACTCGGTCTTTCTTTGACTCTCTTCGAGTTAGCCTACCAAACTTAGGTAGGACCAAGCTTTCTGCTTGGTTTTTCTCCGACTCTCTTTGAGCTGACCCACCATACTTAGGTAGGACCAAGCTCTCTGCTTGGTTTTTCTTTTTTGGCCTTCTTTGGCTGACTTACCAAAATTAGGTAGGACCAAGCTCTCTGCTTGGTTTTTCTTTTTTGGCCCTCTTTAGCCAACCTACCAAAATTGGGTAGGACTAAGCTCTCTGCTTAGTTTCTCTTCACTCTTTTCGAGCTGACTTACCAAACTTAGGTAGGACCAAGCTCTCTGCTTAGTTTCTCTTCACTCTTTTCGAGCTGACTT
>CM065377.1:13872500-13892500 GCA_033060915.1 Euryodendron excelsum
GGGCAGCAAGTGTCTCCACATGGATAGTTCTTTTAAATCATAAGTGTAGTGATGCCGCCAGTGTTGCCAATGCATCAGCGTGGACATTGTTGTCATGTCCAATCTAATGCAGTTTGACCATGTTGAACTTTTTAAATAGGTCTTGAGTTTTTGCCTAATGGCGTACTCTCCCGTACTCTCCTATTATCTTATTGATGTAGTTAAAATCAAGTTCAACACTTAGATTTCATTTTCTTCTGTCCTGTAAGAGAGACTTTTTAGCGTAAAGCTTTTAGGTTTCCTCAAAGGTTGGCCATTCTTGGGCTGACCTACCAAACTTAGGCAGGACTAAATGTAGCACACTTAGTTTTTCTTAAGGGTTAGCCATTCTTGAGTTGACTCGCCAAACTTAGGCTGGACTAAGTGCAGCACACTTAGTTTTTTGTCTTTGGCCATTCTTGGGCCAACCTGCCAGACTTAGGCAGGACCAAACTTTTCACTTGGTTTTTGAGTCTAGCTATTCTTGGGCTGACCTACCAAACTTATGCAAGACCAAGCTTTTACACATGATTTTTTGAGGTTGGTCATTCTTGGGCCAACCTGCTAAACTTAGGCAAGACCAAGCTTTTACAATTGATTTTTGGGGGTGGCCATTCTTGGGCTGACCTGTCAAACTTAAGCAGAACCAAACTCTTCGCTTGGTTTTTTTCTTTACTTTCTCTAGCCTATTTTTTATCACATTCAGCACTATCGTATTAGAGATCGTTGCTTGCCCATTGCACTAAGGCTAGGCTGGCGTTGACTAGTAGTTTCTGATTTCGAGCTCAAAGTAGAACCCTCTGAATATGTTTCCATTGAACTGGCCTTCCCCTAGTTTGGCAGTAATAGATCCTCCTCTAGTCTAGTGTACTGGTCAATTATTTCCATTAGCTCGGGCATGCCGAGCACAGGTCACTTCATAAGGGATTATCTCAGGCGGTGCTCCCTGGGTAGGCTGATCTTAAACTGCGCAACTGCAAGCTGTTTGTTGCACTCTTCAATCTCATTGTAGGCCTCCTAGTAGCGTCTTACATATTGTCTCAATCCTTCATCTTCCTTCTTCTGCATCGTTAGCAGGTAGGCCTGTCAATGGACCGAATCTAAATCAGATCCGACGAATCTAAATTCGATCCAGATCTGATAAGACACAGACCCGATCCAGATCCAATAAGAGATCACAAACCCGATCCGTTAATAATAGGATCTGGATCCAAAGATCCGATCTGATCCAACAAGTTTTATTATTATTATTTTAAAAAAAAAATTTCCCGAGTTTGATACATGCTATGATTTTTCTATATAAATCAAATGACAATTTCTTTTCTTTTTATTTTTTACAGCCTTTATTGATCAACAAACAAACAAGGACTGAGAAAATTCATAAATAGGTCATCCAAACAGTCATCACAATTTTTTCATTATGAATCTAAATTTTTAACGACATGAATTCAAATAAATAATGATCACAAATGAGAATATATTAATTCACTTCCTGTTGATTCAATTAAATAGAAAAAGCAAAATGACTTCCTGCTCTTCCCATCTTCTGATCTAACCCTTTCAAACAAACCCACAAACTACACCCCCATGCACGTGACAAAAATCACACACGCGTGTTGCTGCAACTACTGCAGCTCTTTCCTCAGCTCTCCCACGTTCTCGTGCTTCTAGATCCCGTCAACAATGAAGACATCAGATACGGCTTCACATTTATTTCAATTTCTGAATGTTCTGAAAGCTCATAATCTCGCACAAGCCGATTGTCGTGTAATTCACCGCCATTAGCATGAAGCACCAATCAATTTACAGGGACGTCGTCGGTCTCATGAATGCTCTCTTTAAGGCGGCGGACGGAATCGTTTACGTCCATGTTGACGGCAACGGCGACCTTTGACGTTGGCATCTTCAGGAGGAGCCGGACTTTCCGGGAAGAAGGTGGTGGTTCTTCAACCTTCGCTTGAAGTTTCTCGGGTTCCGGTATGACGATGAGCTAAATGGGCGAGTGATCGAGGATTTTAGAGAAATGGACGTTGAGATCGTCGCTAAGAACTTGGCCATTGAAGACCAAAGTCTGTTTAGAAACGTGAATGCCTTGGTCTTTTTGGATCTCACGGATCTCATCAGATTTCACAGATCTTACTAGACCCGATCTAAAACTTACCGGATCTAACGGCTTTGGATTATCAGATTAACGGACCGGGTCTATCAAAGCAGATTTGGATATTTTCGGATCAGATCTCAATTGGACCTGGTTCAGACCCGATCCATTGACAGGCCTATTAGCAGGCAGTTTACTTCCTTTGGTTGCTTATTGTTGGCAATAAATCTTGCAGTGACGGCCAATTGTTTCCAGCTCCCTACCGTCCCCAACGGTAGCTTGTCAAATCAACATAGGGCTAATTTGTCCAAGCTAGATGGAAAAACTCGACACATCAAAGACTCATTTCCACCCCACAGGGCCATCATCTGCTTATAGTGCCTGACGTGGCTAATGGGATCTGACTTCCCATCGTAGGGCGTGAACCTCGGAGTTGTAAATTTTTGGGGAGGTCAGCGGTTATCTACTCCAAAGCTTTCCGCACTACATCTCAAGCAGTTCTGCCTTTGGGCTACATGATTCTTCCCTCCAATTAGAAAATGAACATGTAGTAGAGCACAACAACTATAAAGACATCAAATGGTTAATATTCCTCTTGTAAAGTTTAAACAAAACTATCCAGCAGGAAGGACTTTTGAGGAAAAATGCTATTGCCACTGTTAGGTCCATCACCCCTACACTGTTCTCATTCCTCTATTACTATTTCAGTTGTAAACCATATGAATCATCAAAAATTTTAAAATTATAGTAATAATAATTGAAGTAACAAATATTTGAACTAAAATTCGAACACTTTCAGGAGCATGAAGAGTCCCAATCAACAAAAGAGGATTTTTGTTTGTAATTGGTGGATTGAAAATTTAATGCATTCACAGCACCATTCCACCTGTTTAAAGTCCAAGGCATGTGCATAAACATCGCATATAGTCAAGCCTCAGAACTTAAGATGAGGAAATGAAGGAAAGTAAAAGACATCGAGGAACCCCTGCTCTTCTTGTCAAACCAACCAGGAATCTCACTCCCTAGAAGAAATATGCTATATGTACCACATTCATACAGTCCCTGTACCATGGATTTACACTTTTAACTATTAATTGAATATATGTATAATGAGAGAGAGAGAGAGAGAGACAGAGAGAGAGAGAGAGAGAGAGACAGAGAGAGAGAGAGAGAGAACACATGGAGAAGACAAACAGCTAAATGTAAAATCTTTGTCAGGGTGAAAGTAAACTTCATAGCTGTGGGGAAAATGTTGGGATTGCAGTTTCATAATGATGAACCACATATTAGAGAAAAATTAAAGGAAATTGAGTGGAATGATATCGAAAAGGGACAAGGGAAGAAGAGAAGTGTGTCTAAGGGGAAGTAGCCTTACTTCTCGGGATGAAGATGGGGTGTTCGTATTTATGTATCAGTCAAGATCTTAATTTGGAATGTTAGGGGACTTGGAGGGAGAAATAAAAGAAGTATGGTCAGAAAAACTATTAAGGGGAGGGGAATTGATATGGCAATGTTACAGGAAACTAGGTGGGAGGAATGCAATTGGTGGAAGATAAAATCTTTGTGGGGGAATGATAAAGTCGATTGGGTGGAAGTTAACTCTGTGGGGGCATCTGGGGGATTGATTACAGTGTGGAATAAACAGTTTTATGTCTTGTCTGAAAAGGTAATTTGTAAGAATTTTATTTTCTTGGAAAGGAGGTTACAAGGAGGTTTCCAATGTGCCTTAGTGAATGTTTATGGTCTGAAATCTGATGAGGACAGAAGGCAGATGTAGGATAAATTGGCAGCTTTGAGGGAAGCATCTAATGTTCCTATCTGTTTAGGAGGTGATTTCAATGAAATTCTGAGATCAACTGAGAGATCTTCTTGCCCTAGGGTCTCTGCAGGTATGAGAAGCTTTAGAGATTTTATTGTTTCTATGGTGCTAATTGATATCCCTCTTCAAGGCAGAAGATTTACATGGTCAAATTTGCAATATAATGAGATTTGGAGCAAATTGGATAGATTCTTGTTCTGTCCTGTGTGGAATGCCAAATTTAATTGTTCTCAATGGGTTCACAAAGGCTATTTTCTGATCATTGTGCAGTCCTACTAACAGATGAAGTGAAGGATTGAGGTCCAAAACCATTTAAGATCTATGAATCTTGGTTCCAGGTAAAAGTTTTTTCCTCGATGGTGGTCAAGCATTAGATTGAGTCTAAGGTACAAGGTTGGGGGGTTGTGTTCTATTAAACAAAATGAAAGAGCTAAAAACTAAGGTTAGATTAAACTGGAAGGAAAAGATTAAACTACTGGAACTTGAATGACAAAGGTTAGATGTTCAAGGGGAGGATGTAGGGGTTCATCAGGGTCAGTTCCAGCTGATAAGAGAGCTAAAAGGTAAATTGGGCATGATGTATCTCAGGGAGGAAGATGATGCAAGGCAGAGATCGAGAATGCTATGGTTAAAAAAAGTTGACTGCAACTTTAGTTTTTCCCATGCAACAATGAAGATAAGACAAAGAAGGAAGTTTTTTGGTCAACTGATAAGGGATGGTTCAGTGATTGTAGACCCAAGCCAGAACAAGGAGAATGTATTTAAGTTCTTTGAAGGTAATTTTAAGGAACCTATGAATATTCGGCCTGTGTTAGAAGGCAGTCTCAGGTTGCAACTTAGTATTGAAAGCAGAGATGTCTTGGAGGCTGAATTTGATGAAAAGGACATCTGGGAAGCAGTTACCTCATGTAATGGAAATAAGGCCCTTAAGCCTGATGGTTTCAAATTGAGTTTCATAAAAAAAAATACTGGAAAGTGATTAAAAATGATGTCATCAAATTTGTGAACGATTTTTGTCAATGCTAAACTAGTGAAAGCGATCAACTCTTCTTTCATTGTTCTAATTTCAAAGGAGGAACTCCCTGATAGCTTGGCAAGATATAGACCTATTAGTTTAGTGTCATCTATTTACAAAGTTCTATCCAAAACCTTGGCAAACAGATTGAGAAAGGTTATGAAGGAGATTATCAGTGAGAACCAGATAGCTTTTATAATGGGGAGACAAATTTTAGATGGGGTGTTAATTGCTAATGAAATCATTCATGATTGGAAGAGGAGCAAAAGGAAAGGTATTGTGTTGAAACTTGATTTCCAGAGAGCTTATGATACTGTCAACTGGCCTTTTCTTATGCAGAAGTAACAGATATTTGAAACACTTTTCGACTATAGTTTCTAGGCAATGGTGAAGCTGCTCCCAATTACAGAAATCTTTGACTGCTCAATTGCCTTCTGCAATTCTAACTTAATGTTATTTCCTCTCTCAATTTCATCATCATCCCTGAAAGTGTGAAATCCTGCATGCACAAGAGCTGTATAAAGGAAGTCGGTGAAGTTCTTGCGAGTGTCCTTACCCCTGAAACTCAATAACACATCGTAAGTATATTGAGAGGTAGAAGATGAGGCTTCTTGGGCTCCCACTGCAGCCATTGAACCCCAAACTGTGGAGATGAATGATTGTGGGAAGGAAAGAAAGACTTCCAAGAGATGTCCAATGTGTGCTTGCAATCAACGTCAATAACATCCAATACATATACAACTAAAGAAATATTAATTAGGGAAGTGCTTGTAAGATGTCTAACAAAGAAAAGGGTAGACTAAAAAAAAAATGAAGTGTTGAAAGAATCAAAGTCAATGAACCCATTGTCTCATAGTGTTTCCAGGAGTTTTTTTCCAAGGAAATAAAACAGATCCAATCAAATGTGTTAGACTCTGACTACTCCGTGGCTTAGAGAGGCTTAGATATATACAGTTCTGCTCCTGTGTATGAAGAGACTATGTTTGTGTTTATACTCGCGTAGTAACAAAGAGCAGTACTTATTGAAAAATTGGACATTTGTTGAGCATACTTCCAAGTTAGTTCAAGCAAATCAAATTTGAGCAAACACACAGACTTGCTTTAATTTTCCCCTTTTATTTTGCTTGCTTGGATTTCTTGCTCCAGTTTATGCTATTGGAAATGCTGATATAATCGTAGGAAAAACCATGGTGGATCGAGATTTCTACGGCTGGCAAAAGCCGTGGGTCAAAATCCAATAATTTTGGATTTGGATGGTCCTAGTTAGGCATTTTCTTGACCCTGATAAAGTGACACATTAACCCCTGTATTATAAAAAGATCACTAAAACCCCCCAACACTCTAAAACGTAACACATTAACTCTTTAAAATATCAATTTGTATTAATCAATATATTTTGTTAGCAATATATTAAAAAATAAATGAAAAATTAAAATTTCACAAGAAAACGCTTTTATACTTAAATTGACATTATCTTATTATAATTATAGTTTAATGATTAAAATGCCTTTAAGAATGATATATAAATAGAGACATTTAACTCATTAAACAACTATTATGAAAGAGAAGGTTATAAAATCAAACTTTTGTAAACGTGTGCAAGTAACCAATAAACTGCTACGGTGAAACTGACCAAGAACCACAGCAACTGAGCTAACATCTCTCAGAGAGAACTATAGCATCTAATAAGACTGTTATGGTCAACCAAAAGAGCTTGGTTGAGAAAAGCAAGATCCCGAAACCCCAGCCCTCCAATAGAAGTCTGACAACCTTTTCCAATATATACTTTCCCCTTGCAATTTGCACCCTAAGCCTCCCAACAAAATAAATGAGCGTCGCAGAAAAGCAATATAGAAACAGCTGCCAAGAAATGCTTGATCAGAACATAACACCCTGAAAAAGTTAACAAAACAGACTTCCATCTTTGCAACTTAAAGGAGATTTTTCGCTCCAAACCCCTAAAAATAGTTTCTTTTTCTAAGAGTAAAATCCCTGATAGAACCTGGGTTTTTACCTGGTTTCTCCACCACTTGAATTCCCTAGGTATCAGGAAGAAACCGATGCCGAACCGCATGCATATTAGGGCTGAAAAACAATTCAGATTTGAGAAGATCCAATTTCTGCCCCGCCTCGTGACAAATGTGATTCCAAAAGCCATTTCAATAACAACAATTCAGAGTGCATGTATGATGGCTCATAAAATATACAAGGGTCGGTTAATATCGTGACAAACCAGTACTTGAGCAAACAAAATAAATTAAAAATAAGACAGACTCAAACTGATTGCAAGGCATATCAAACGAAAAAAGATTAATCTGCAAATACAACAGATTCATGGTTTGACAAATTCAACAGATTCAAGACATATCAAGCCATGTTCACGCGCTGGAACCACCATTGCTAATGCTTCTGCTGTTCTGCATGCCCATATGACTGTTATCATCTGCAAAGGCCACTGCCTTAAATTTTTTGTTCATCTCTTTCATCTCTTTCAAACCCTGGCATCTGCCTCATGGTAACTTCTAGCATCACTACACTAGGATACTGTCATTTCTTATTAATTAATAACTTGGGTAACTTAAAAAGTTATCTACGAACTTCACTAGGCCAAGAGTCTCCAAATAAGAAGTCATACCAGCCCTTGGTAGTCCAGTCGTCATCATTTGAGCAGTTTTGATAGATATCAAAATCATGATGGCAGAAGAAGGACATGCCTGCCCTCACCTGATATAGACAAATCTTGATCAATGACATCTTGACAAGAAGGATAGGCATCCTGTTGGGTACCCTTCTCTTGTTGCTCATATACAACATGAATGCCAAACTCTTTCAGCTGAATATCAGAATATAGAAACACTGAAACATCCACTTCATCACCGCCTTCCAACTGATTCCCGATGTTCCAATGGCTTAACCATATCATGTCTTCATTGTCTTCTGGAAGGCCTGTAAATGTTGGGCTATAGGTCCACTTCAAATCCTTTGTCTTATTACCGGTTTTAATGTAAAACTCATCCCAGTCCTTATTTCTTGGATCATCGGAACTTTTATTGGCTTTAGCACTGGCATTTTCATATACAACACAAATATTCAAGCCTTTGATCTTGAGATTAGGAAGTGGCAGCACATTAAAACAAATCGAGGACCCTGTACTCTTAATGTCGAACCACTTTGGAACCTCACTTCCCGGAAGAGAAATGCTGAATATATTAAATTCATACAGTCCCTGTGCCATTGAGTTCAAAGTGTTTAGCACTTAACACCTGCATGCATGCTTGTGTGCGCAGTGAGTGTGTGTGTGTGTGTGTGTGTGTGTGTGTGAGAGAGAGAGAGAGAGAGAGAGAGAGAGAGAATACCTCGAGGGGAAGTTTCATTTCTGTCAATGTCAAGTTATTATACAAATCCACCTTGACTTTTCCTTCGATTTCCAAGTTGAACAAGCCCAACTTGTTTATAATCAATTGCGGTGATTTCAACAGGTTTGGTAGATTTGTGACCACTTTCAATGAACTGCAGTTGAATAGCTCCAAGTCACTTAAACTCATTGGAAGCTCTGGAAGGGATTGGAGTCTTGTGCAACGATCTAATACAAGTGACTGAAGCATCGTAAGACATTTCATGCTATCTGGTAAGCTACGTATTGGGTTCCCCTTCAGATTCAAGTTCTACAACGAGGACAGGCCACCAATATCCCTTGGAATAGCATCATCTGACAGATTGCAGTACGCAAGACTTAAGCTTACTAATGAGCGCGATAAGGAAGCCAATGAAAAGCTGATGGAATTCGGACCCTTTTTCGGTTTCGATAACCTTGACCAGAAAACTGAGCACCATAACTTCTCATCATCAGTGTTCGACAGTGATTGATATATAGCAGTTTCATCTGCATGGAACACCGTCAGATTCCAACTTGCCCAGCTCTGTAGGGAACTGTTTGAGCTTTGAGCAACCACAGAGGATGAGAGGATGAGTTTTTTAAGGGATTTCAGGTGACTAATTTTTCGTGGAAGCTTCATTAGTCTTTTGCAGCATTGCAGATTCAACACAACAAGTCTCCCTAATTCTCCAACGGATTCATGAACCTCAATCAAATTTATGCAATCTTTAAGAATCAACCTCTCCAGATTAGGGATTTCTGAGAAGTCAGTGTATTGGTCAGGAGGTGGGAATAACTGAGATTGAGGATTTTCAGTAAACTGAGCGACTATAATAAAAAATTATGAATTAGTTTGTATGAATATTCATATTCATCCCCAAAACTTTTGAAACAAGAGAAATGGAGGAGGGAAAATTGAAAGAAAAAAGAACAAAAACTAGAGTTATACCTTTGCACCCCTCCAAACCCGTTCCAATCTGCTATAGCGCAAGTCAAGCGCAACCAAGCTCTCCAGAGGAAACCCATTGGGTATATGTTTTGAAGGGAAACCCCACCAACACAACCATTGCAGCTTCTTAGGGAGTTCCTTGTAATGTCCCGTGAGCCATACATTGTTGAGTAGTAGTAGTCTCGAGTTGCTCATTCTTGAAAAAGCATGAGTTTGTATGTCTACTTCTTTTGATGTGCCAAATGATCCTATTAAGGCAGAATATATGGGGAGGCATGAAAAGAAGCTTAGACGACGTCGCTTTGATGAATGGCCTTCATAAATCATTGTTGATATGTCATGAGAATCTTCAGAATAGTGTCTTTTCGCATCATCTACCCTCCTGGATTGGTCATCTTTGTTTGATGCATGCATATTAAGGATGAGGCCTTCAATTGTTTCTGTCCCTTGATGGGAAAAAAAGGACTATGTAAGTATGCAAACCAGACGAAAAAAATACAAATAGTCGTGAAAAGCATAATTCTTACATTTTTCTCTATTAATACATTGAAGGCATCCTTATGATGCCACAGTCTCCCCCTGTTCTCGGGGTCCTCGGGTGACTCTTGTCGTATTATTTCTCGTGCCATGGCTTGAAGCAACTGATGTGTCATTAGCTTGTTATTTTGATCAATTGTTATGAGACATCTATCAATGAGATTGTCAATCCCTACTTTTGTGTAGAAATCACATCCATCTAGTACTGTAATTATGAAATCTTTCTTTCTTCTAACAAAGAAACAAGCAATATCTAGGAATAAATTTTTGTCATGGTCATCTAAAGAGTCATAACTTATTTTAAGTTTTTCAAGGATTTGGCTGTCACGAATTGCTTGCAATTTCTTTAATGCACTTTCCCACACATCTACATTTCTGGTAGATAGAGAAGAACCCAAAACTTGGAGAGCTAAAGGCAGCCCTCTACAGTAATGCACAACTCTTTTTGAGTGCTCCATGTAACCTTCAATGGGATGGTCTTGTCCAAAGGCATGCCAACTGAAGAGCTCAAGTGATTCATCATCATTTAACTCCTTCACCTTATGCATCTTATTCAGTTTCTGTGCCTTCAGCAAACGCTCATGTCTAGTTGTTATGATAATTTTACTTCGCGGATAATACCAATCTTGCATTATGAGTACTGCATTTAATTGGTCCACTTCATCTACATCATCAAGAACAAGCAAAACTCTTTTACAACATATAGCATCTTTAATCTTAATAATACCTTCATCAAGACTGCAAATTTTTTTCTGTTTCCCCTTCAAAATATCCTGAAGTAGCCTTCTTTGCAAACAAACCAAGCCATTGTGCTGTACTGATATTTCCCTAATATTGGCAAGGAAACTGCAACCTTCAAATCTGTCGAAGTTCAGATTATAAACTATTTTGGCAATTGTTGTCTTTCCTATTCCACCCATCCCACACATATTGTCACTATGCCAACATCAGTTGACCCATCTTGTAACCAAGAATTAATTTCTTCAATACGAGAATCAATTCCAATTTGGTAGGGGGCTACACTCAAGACTGTGTGATTCAATTTATTTGCAATATCTTTAATAATTCTCTGAATTAATCTTGACTCATGCCTACAGACAACAATCAACAAGAAAATACCACATAATTGTCATGCCATTAATTGAAATCAAATAAGAATAAAAATGTAAATGCAAACAAAATGGAATAAATTTCACAATGATTAAATTTGGCCATTACTACTTGAATGCAAACAAGATTAAATAAATGTCATGATTATTAATTCCGGACATTAATGCTCAAATGATACAATTTTATAGCTAATGCTACATGAAAATGTTTTTTTTTTTAAATAAATAGAAAATCCAAGAACATTCACCAAGATCCCAACTCCTTATTGAATAACCAATTTGAAGGCGAGGTACTTACTGTTTTCACAATCCTAATGATATTTACATATTGAGAAGTTACCTACCTCTTCCTGACTCTTTTTGTAAGTCATTTCATTCTTTTTCTGTATTCAACCAATTTGGGTTATTCCTTGCACACCAAGCAATTAATTGGATTTCTCCTAGTGGGGTACCTAACCCTGGGGATGAGATCCAAGTAGCATGGGCACTTTTATAGAGGAGTTGTATTTGTGTTCAACATACGCCAAACCTTGGCACTTCTTGAAGACACTTGGACATGCCCCTAATGAAACCCTACCAAAATTTCTTTTCAGTGTAGCAAAAACAAGGAAGAAACCCCACATACTATGCAACCTATTATGCAGCAATAGTTAATAATGACATGACAATAAAATGCAAATGGGGAAATACCAATACAGTCTTAAAGATGGGAGTGAATCAGTATGAACTTCAATGAAAAAATTGAAGTCCATGGCAGAAAGTTGTCAATGACATACAATAATATATGTAAAAAACATATACACATCATAGAACTAAATAATGATCAACTACTTATGGATACATGCAACACTTTCATTAGTGTATGGAGCACATAAATCTAATATACATAAAAGTATTGCGTGCTTGATATGTGAGATCACAAACCACAATCACGTACCTCTATTCACTAGTTGGAATTTCTTTCTTCTTTTGTAAGCTTTTCTATTATACTTTTTGCATGATAGATGGAATAGGCATAGTTGAACTCTTTCATTAAATAGAGTATAGAATTCTTCAACCCTTGGTGCAGTTAATTGAACAAACATGTTTTAGCACCAACAGATTGCATCTTTCCAGAATTGTATGGTACAGATTGCACCTTTTCATTGAATGACATTTCTACTCTTTACAGCTTTACAACAGTACGTAATTTTCAACCTTTTTGTCATTTCATCTATGCAGACATGATTCTGGAATCAACCATTGTGTTGTGTTATCCAAAGAGACGCAATCTCAAGAACAATCAATGTGTTTTGTTATTCTGATAGACATGACTTTCAATAATGCTTTCAAGGCATGCTTTAATTTATTTTTTCATAAATACATTGAAAAAGTACTAAAAAATTAAAATGTTTTCTTATAATAAAATAACTTTCTCACTTATTAAAAATTTATTTTATTTTGAAAATCTCCAACAAATTTAACTTACCAATTTTTTATGCTTGGAGTCACAAAATATTAGATTCCATTCTTCTGTATGAAGAAAAAAAAGGAACATGGGTTTGTTTCTTATGGGGTTCCAAAATGAGGAATTGCAAAGAGACAAATTTGGTTTGAATTGATTTTCTAGATGCAATTATAGATCAAAAACAATTTGATTGGGTTGGAACAGTGGTACTAATGGTGGCAACATGTGGCGCATGGTGGCCATAGGAGTGTTTTGGTGAAGGCTTCAAAGTACAAAAAGTACAAAAAGTACAAGAAAATACTGAAGGATAGGGGAGAAGAAGACAAAGAAGAAGAACAAGAGAAAAAACTGAACAAGGGCCATTGCAAGGGAGTTCTTTTCATTAGTCAATTATGACAAGACAAAGATTTTATTTGTCTCCGCTAATGGTAGAGGGCTTCCCTGTGTATTCTTGAAATATGTGTATTTTTGTCATACTTGAAAGATTAGTGAAATTTTCCCAAAAAACATAGGAAAAATGAATAAGTGAAGGTTGAAAAAGGTTATTAGAAACTTCTTTCCCTATTAAGCCATTGATAAAGTTCTGAACACAATATGTTGATGATATGACCAATCTTATTGTCCAATAACCAAACTAGTTTTGGCTTGCAAAACCAATTCCCTTAATTAGATGAAATTGATTAGCGCAAAGTTGCTTAAGCAGTTCTTAAGTTGATAAGTTTTAGCACAACTGTCTGAATTTAAGGATCTAAAGATTATTACATAGGTCTCTTTTGCTTAAGGTAGTTGTATTGATGGCCATTTGTTTCCATAAATTATTAGATCCTGAAATAGGGTGGCACATCAGAGGGAGCATTATTCTTCTTGGTTATCTCGTGAGAAACAAGAGTCATGTAGATTAGAAGGCCCTTTAAAATGTTGATTAACAAAACCTTCTATTTACTGAAAAAATTAAAAATAGGTCACAACTTTCCCCAAAATATTAAAATCTGGATAGATTATTTAAACATTTATAGTATCAGCTAGTCATAACTTTATTAAGAATTTAACGATAAATGTGATTTTAGAAATGTTAATAAAAGAACAGAAAATACTAGGATTTACAAAATTAGTTTTTATGTTATAAATTTTTTTAAAATCAACATCTGATGGTTAGGGACTGTTATAACTTAATTTTTGAACTAGCACAATATATAACATTATATTAACATAAGAAATGCATATTCAATACAAACTTTGGCCAATTGTTTTTCATACTCAAATTATTTCATTTTCAGTTCAACTCAACTCAACTCAACAAGTCTAAGTCAAATTATGTTTTTAATTTCTAAATTGCATAAAGCATTTAATGTTTCATTTACTACTGTTGGCTAATTTTTTATTTTTTACACTAATTGTTTTTAAAAATTGTTACTAAAATGATCAAAGTTCTCAAACACACTAAGAGACATTGTACATTACATTAAAAAAGTTGAGTGAAAATAGCAAATGTCAATTATGTTTTTTAGTACCATTCTACCAAGTTTTAAAAATTTTAATCAAGAAATATGGGGGAGGGTGTGGGCAATATAAGCATCTAAAAACACTAACATATTGAATAACTTCTGTGTGCTTATCAGGATGGTGCTTATCAAATGGATTACAGGATATTACCCATCTTCTAAGACAATCCCTGGCAAATCTGCCACTTCTCTAAGAGCCGCGCTCCATGCCTCTACCTTTGCGAGCCCCTCCTGTTTTCGATCATCGGTCTGTGCCTCAAATCCCTCCTCGTGTTTTGCAAATGCTTCAGCAAAATTCCCTGTTTGCTTCTTGACTTGGGATGGATCCACATGGTAGAATACAGGCAGTATTATATGATTGACAGTTTTCTTACGTTCAAGTATTTTCACAAGTTCACTAAGGCACCACTTAGAAGATGCATAGTCTATTGACAAGACAATTATTGAAATCCTTGACTCTTGAATTGCCTTATATAGGTTTGATTCAATATCCTCTCCTCTCTCAAGTTCGTCATCATCTCTAAACGTGTGAATTCCTTCATGCACTAAAGCTGTATAAAGCTGATCAGTGAAGGTCTTGCGGGTATCTTCGCCCCTGAAACTCAAGAAAACGTGATAAGCACACCAAAGCATTGATGAGGAGGCTTCTTGGACTTTCACAGCAGCCATGGAACAAAGCTTTTCTGTATGGGTTAACAACCTGTAATTGCAGCCTGTGAAAGCACAATGGATCTATTAGATAAATGTCAAAAATAGATAAAAAAATCTGATGAGGATTGCAAATTTGAACCTAGCAAAGTCAATAAATTCCAAATAGAAACCAAAGCCTACAAGCAAAATGTAAAATAACAAATGATGTCACGAATTTTACGTGAGGCGGGCAGCATGTGAAAACACAAGTTCTCACCATAAAAATAAGGAAAGAAAAAAAAAAGAAAAGAAAATTATTGAGTGCTGGCACAAATCCCCCATCTATCGAGTTTGCATTAACAATTCCCTTTGTTCCTTGGTGTAACACTTGTTTTGATGTTAACTATATCATCTATCAGTAGCTGAGCAACACATAACAGCTCAACCAATCATTTCCAAGTCCAACACGTTTTATATCACATCCATACTCAAATACCTAATAGAATCTGAATATAGATTCTGAACAAGTTCCATATTGAATATAATTCTTTGGCATCCTGGAATTTTGCATAATGAGGTCAACTTCAACATAAGAAATAATGCCAACACACTCCATATATATAGTGGACTATTTTTAACAGCTCACCTCTATGAAAAACTCAATCTTATTGACCAAAACCACAGTACATGGTTTCCATACTTGTATCATAACTACAGAGTTTCCCTACACAGTTTTAAGAGAAATGGAATTAATAAAATTAAAATTTGAATTACCAATGTCATCCAAAAAGAAAAAAATTTTGAGGTTACCACTCTAGTGGTAAGCGGATTATAAAATAAAAAATGCTACAATTATGGGATTTTCTTGTCCACATTCTTACCTATTAGCTACAAGCCATACAAGTTAATGCGAGACCTACTATCTTCCCCTTAATGGGTAAGAAAATGGATGTGCAACATTACTCAGCAGATATAGATTCTCATATGTTAAGGCTTTAGTTTCCATATTAAGAAAGAGATAATGGACCCACAATTTTCTTTTTTTTTTTTTTTTTTTTAATCTCAAACAACTTGTAATGAGGATACCTAAATCCAAAGGCATTGTGGCTGAATGCCTTCTCTCATATGGTGGGGCCACCGACCTGTGGATACAATGTTTTTAGATGTGGATTTAGCAATCCTGTTTTCAATTCTATTGAACATCTCTAGGTGGCCAATAAAGACACTTGAAATATATAATGGTGTCAAACTGGGCCAAAAGCCAGAAATTAGTTGTGTAATCAACAGCTCAAAAAATTAACAAAAGATAAAACAGAAAGAAGAATAACAAAATATAAGTATTTGGGGTTCAACCAAATAGTAAGTGGAGTCAGGGAGGGAACTTCAGTCAGTGTTGGTGCCTACCACCTATTTTTGAGCAATATGCGATCCAAAATTCCATTACTTCATCATTCCTTCATCAAATTCATGATCGACAAATCCTCGAGTAGACATTCTAGTTGTGACACAAGATGAGAACAAAACAAAAATTGTTCAAAGAAAGAGTAAAACGAAAATAGAATGGCCAATCATGCTTGTTAGGGTTGAGTAATCAGAGTTTCAGATTCAATTAGCTTGTTGCTACATGATCAGTGTCTGCTTATAAGTTAGGTGCACTAGTGCACCAAGCAAGAAAACGGCTGGATTGACCACTATTTTCAGCTTGGATTCTCAAATCTTTTTTTTTTTTTCGGGCAGTGGTGAACAATGATGCTTTTGACGTGGGAGACGTGTTAACGTGGTTTACCCATCAATAGAGCTACTATATTAATGAGAGAAAATGTTCACCAAAAGTTCAATATAAGGAGCTTACAAATATCCAAATTTTTCTCAAAGCCCCGAAGGACGTATTCAAACCACAAACACAAAGAAAGTAAAAACACTATAAACCAAGCTTTTTGGATTGGACATAATAACCAAGCAAAACCTCAATAGAGAGTCAATTCTATATTTCTCTATCTTATTGCAATCTGTTCCTTTTGAGGGAAGACCCATAGCACGTTTGGTCAACTAATACTACTAAACCTTTTTTATTCAGAACCCCAAACCAAATAACCTGTCACTGTTGTCACACACGAATAAGGAATTCATTTAATGCAAGAATACTTCATAAAACAAAACCAATGGAGTTAGGAATATGAAACAATTTACAACAATGGGGAAAAAGGGAAAAAAACAAGAAAGACAATACTTTGCAGAACTAAGTAGATATTAGCACGGAATTAGGCAATATGATCTCTATTTGCAAAGATTGTGTTAAAAGTGATTTAGCAAATATTGATACCAAACATATAAAAAGAAATTGTAAGTAGAAAAGTGCAATAGGAAAAAGCATGCCCAAACACCATTTTAGCTTCCATAGCCAGCACTTCCTTTTTACAGCTCTAGTTAGAAAGGCGCTTTACTCAAAGCTACAGGAATGCCAAACAAACACTAAAGTCATTGTTCCACAAATTTGTCAACAGCCTGAGTAAAGGCTTCCTTGTGATTGGATAGTGATACAAATGGTTCAATTCGATCATACTTAGAAAAAAAAAAAATTATTAGCTTAGGTTTGATCTTGACCAATAAGCTAGTCAACACCTTGATACCATACAAATAACTTAGATGCTTGAGTTAGGATAGAAGTATATCCGGGTATAAGCTTGCTTTGAAGTTTGAATTGCTTGTGAGATAGATAAGCAAAGTTCGGCCTTCACTTTAAAGCTCGTTAATTTTTTGAATTAAGCTTGTGCAAGAAAGCACTCAACTTGACTCCATTGATTTATCCTATCTGGGTATAACCTTGCTTTGAATTGTTTGCGAGATAAACAAACTAAGTTCGGCCTTCACTTTAAAGCTTGTAAATTTTTTGAATTAAGCTAGTCCAAGCAAGCACTAGACTCCATTCATTCAAAATAAAAAACGATCGGAAAAATTGCTTTGTTCTCCAATCATATACTGCTTATAAAAGAGAGCAAGTTACTGGGTTTTCATCACATCCATTTTATTTCTCTCTTTTTTAGCTGGCCTATAGACCCAATGTAAAAGTTTTTCGTCAGATCCATTTTCCTTTCTTTTCTTTTCTTTTTGTTTCGTTCTTTTTTTCAGTTGGGCCCGTAGTTGGGTCCCAATGCCCCCAACAACATGCCTGCAAGGAGGCCTGAAACCTTTCCTCTCCTGTGAGAGGGGCACGTGACAGTGACACCATTTGCATGATATGGCGATGGTTCATTACATCCATTTAAGCTGGTTTCTCTGTTCCCTGTTCTGCTATTAGCTTTTTCACATAATTCCCATTTATACTATCAGTTTTAACACATTTTTACAAGAATGTCACTGTTTTCTTGTACCAAACCTTTTACCCTTATCATCTAAATACCTAATATGTCCTGTGCAATATTAATTCATTTTTAGCTTGACTATATCCTTTTTCTTTTTTACAAATAATCACATAAGTATCATCTTAGCCATATACGAGCATATATTAGATATATAGAAAATTTACACATACAAAGGATGATGTTGATAGTTTATATACTTTAATACGCCATATGCATTCAATATATTTGCTTGCCAATTATTCTTTCACTACTGTATAATATATATAATCAAGATTATCTGTCACAATTACTATATTATGTGTTGTATATACTTAACTACAACCATATAAAAATACTGGGTTGAAATCATTTTTATAACAATAAAAATGATGTCACTGCTTGCTACTATATATATGTGCAGACACATATGCACATGCATATGTATAACTATATCCATTGTCCTTTCTCATTACGAGGACTCAGAAAGGGAAAAGTGGGCCGTGAATACTTGCATTGGGCAAAATTACTGTCTACGAAGACTCCGATTTTCTAGAGCCTATGGAACGCGTTAAGCCATTGACTAGTATTTTTAAAACATTTAGCAACCATACCCTTCAAAAGATTTGATCAACAAAAGGTTTTAGGAACATCAACAGAGAATAAAAGAAATAAAATCCCAATAAAGCTCAGATATAGGCACAGAAAGATAAGCAATGTAACAAGTGAAGATGGGTCAACTCAACAAGAACAAACAAATGAGCGC
Organism: Euryodendron excelsum; assembly: GCA_033060915.1. NCBI lineage: Eukaryota > Viridiplantae > Streptophyta > Magnoliopsida > Ericales > Pentaphylacaceae > Euryodendron > Euryodendron excelsum. The sequence continues at coordinate 13,891,105 of CM065377.1, forward strand.
TCAGATGAAATCAAGATCTACATATGGAGCTAGTATGCAAATGGGTTCAGATTATACAGGAATGCATACTGGTTTATCATGAAAACATGTAAGTGTTGCTTGTAAATATAATTACATATAGCAAAAGGCAGTAAGATCTGATTTACCTGAATTTGCCGAGTAAAATCCCTCCAGTGTTGGTGTATGTTCAGAAGAAAAAATAAGAAATATAAAAAAGGAGGAATTATCCAATGACAGAGAAGAGAAAAGAAGAAGAGCACAGAGAGAGACCGAAGTCGATGGCGGTCAAGTCGAAAAGTGGATGTGTGTTTTGCCTTCGGGCCAAGGCTTTGGCAGCTGGGTTATACATGCTCGACCCGAATTAGGGTCGGTCCGGACTTACCCGAGCCCGATTAATTGTTGTATATGTGTATATATGCTATTTGCTATTTGCTACCATATAAAAAGCAAAATAATTCATATTATTATGAATCGAAGGAATTGGCTTAAAAATTGTGCATTAAGGTTCCAAGGCCATCGTGAATTGAAGGAATAGACTTTGAAATTGTGTATTAGGGTTAGACTCTTGCTCTCACTCTTATAATGTTTGTGCTATTGACCACAAATAATCATTATACCAAAACAGTGTCTATCAATTTTTATTGTGTCATATACATAGGTATTACTTGTATTGGATGGGGTTGAGTGCTGTCCTGTTATGGGGGTGGCCGTGTTTTTTATACGACATCTTTGACTTTTTGGATAAATTCTATTGCCTCAAAATTTATAAATTTGTCATTTTTGAAATATTTTGTGTTGCTTATAGTTTGGCTGAGAGTTTCCCATTTTATCTAGTTTTTTTTTCAGAATGTTTCTTTATTCAGGTCACTTTTCATGGAATACTTCATCATGTCTCCATAGTTTCTCCTGGTAAAAAAATTTTTCTAGTATTTTGTTTCGAGTGTCATTTCCATTATAGTAAAATGTCTTATTCTGAGAATGTGCATACGTTAGTAGGATTTCCTAAATGTACCATCTGAGATTACCTCAAAGTATCATATTAACAGGTTCCCAGTGATATGGAACTGAGTGAAAATTTGTAAATGCAAAAAAAAAGTCAGGATAGTGTTTAGAATATGTTTCATTTTAGCAACAAAAATTTGTGTAACATATTATCATGTACGTTTCATTCTAACATAGTGGTCAAGTTTCTCATAAAAATTTAAGGGACAGAGACAAATATGGTGTATGTTGAACAGCAAAAATCTAATAAATTGCTGGAATGTTGAACAGCAATGTAATAACATAACAAGTTTGGTTTGCCCACTTTTAGAGTGGATGGAGCCATGGAGGAGCTAGAGTTTGAGATTTGGCAACTTCAAAGACAAGACTATTCAAGCTCCTCCCAAAGTAGAAC